>PUFA01001319.1:0-45705 GCA_003508835.1 Eonycteris spelaea
CACTTGCACATGTGTGCATATGGCACAGGCGCACTTGCACATGGTGCATGTGTGCGCACGTTACTTACACCTGTGTGCATGTGTGTGCATGTGTGCTCACGTACATGTGCATAGGTGTGTGCATGTGCCCTTACACAGGCGTGTGTTTGTGCACATGTGTGCTTACACGTGTGTGTCTTGAATTGGGCTTACACATATGTGTGTGTATGTGCGCGTGAGCACTTACGCATATATCTGTATATATGCACATATGTACTTACACGTATGTGTATATATACATATATACTTCTCGCATGTGTATATGCACACAACACTTACACATATGTGTGTGCGTGTATATTTTATATAATTATACATTTACCGCCCACATGTAATATGGTGGATTGAGAGACAGGCTGTACGCACAGTCTTGCTAAATCTGGCTCTCACTCACTCTCCGTTGGGCCTGAGCTCGTCCTACTGGTCCTTTGCTGAGCATTTCAGATGTAAAACTGAGCCTCAGAGAGGTGAACATTAGGGGCACAAGTGACAGAATCCCATTTCAGACACACAGCTGTGTGTGGTATTCCCTCAAGCCCTCTTTCCCCCAGGCCGAGGCCGCCACTCTGCCTTTCCCTCCACAGGGATGGATGCCTGCTGGGAGGATGGAAGGGTGGGCCAAAGCAGGCCCGGGCACGCCCTGTGTGGTAGGACATGACTCTTCCTTGAGGACGGAGAGTGCAGTGGGACCCAGTCTGGACCCCAAGGAGCCCTGTGTGCCGACGAGGAGCCCTAGAAGGTGTGCAGCCAGGGTCGGCCAATACCTGAACAGGCGCTCCCTGAGGCCAGGCCACGGGGAAGCCTGCGCACGTGCAGCAAGCAAGACATTTCTCAGAAATCCGTCACTGGAGCTTGTAATCGGCCTCAAAAAAGAGTGTGTCGCTAGAGATACCATATACACATCGGTGTATATATATGCACATATGTACTTACACACCCGTGCATATGCACACATGCACTTACACATGTGTGCATATGTGCACACGTGCACTTGCACATGTGTGCATATGCGCACGGCACACTTGCACATGCGTGCATGTGTGCGCACGTTACTTACACCTGTGTGCATGTGTGTGCATGTGTGCTCACGTACATGTGCATAGGTGTGTGCATGTGCCCTTACACAGGCGTGTGTTTGTGCACATGTGCGCTTACACGTGTGTGTCTGAATTTGGGCTTACACATATGTGTGTATGTGCGCGTGAGCACTTATGCATATATCTGTATATATGCACATATGTACTTACACGTATGTGTATATATATACATATATACTTACTCGCATGTGTATATATCACATAACACTTACACATATGTGTGTGCGTGTATATATATATATATATATATATATATACACGCACACATATGTGTATATGGTGGATTTGAGAAGAACAAGGCCCTGTACGCACAGTTCTTGCTATAAATCCAGGCCTCTCACTCACTCTCCGTTGGGCCTGAGCTCGTCCTACTGGTCCTTTGCTGAGCATTTCATATGGAAAACTGAGCCTCAGCGAGGTGAACATTAGGGTCCCAAGTGACAGAATTAGAATTCAGACACACAGCTGTGTGACGTGTGCCCTAAATGGCCTCTTTCCCACAGGCCGAGGACGCCACTCTGCCGTTTCCTCTACAGGGATGGATGCGTGCTGGACGATGCATGGGTGGGCCAATGCAGGCCTGGGCACGCCCTGTGTTTTAGACCTTGACTCCTCTTTGAGGACAGAGAGTGCAGTGGGACCCAGTCTGGAACTCAAGGAACCCTGTGTGACAGCGAGGTCCCCTCAAGGATGTGCAGCCAGTGTCAGCCGTTGCCTGAAACTGCCCTCCCTGAGCCCAGCCCTGGGGAAGCCTGTGCAAGTGCCATGAGCGTGACATTTCTCAGAAATCCGCCACTGGACCTTGAAATGGCCGTCCAAAGAGAGTGTTTTGCCAGAGCTACCATATACACAGATGTCTATATATATATATGTACATATATACATTCACAGATGTGTATATGGTGGATTTGAGAAGAACCGGGCCCTGTGGCCACAGGGCTTGCTGAAATCCAGGCCTCTCCCTCCCTACCCTGGGGCCTGAGCTCCTCTTGCTCCTCCTTTGCTAGGCATTGCAGATGGAAACCTGAGCCTCAGAGCGGTGAACCCTGAGGGCACAGAAGTGACAGAATCAGAATTCAGACCCACAGCAGGGAGAGGTGTGCCCTTAAGGACCTCTTTCCCCCAGGCCGAGGCTGCCACTCTGCCTTTTCCTCCACAAGGATGGATGCCTGCTGGGAGGATGCAAGGGTGGGCCAAAGCAGGCCTGGGCATGCCCCGGGTGGCTGACTTGTCTCCGCCTTGAGGACACAGAGGGCAGTGGGCCCCAGTCTGGACCCCCAGGATCGCTGTGTGCCGGCGAAGGCCCCTCAAGGATGTGCAGCCAGGGTCGGCCATGCCTGGACATGCCCTTCCTGTCCCGCAAGTCGAGGGGAAGCCTGTGCTAGTGCCCCAAGTGAGACACTTCTCAGAAACCCGCCACCGGAGCTTGAAATGGGCGTCATAAAAGAGTATTTTGCCAGAGCTATCATATACATATATGTGCATGTATATGTACATGTGTACTCGCACCTCTACGGATATGGTGGACTTGAGAAGAACCAGGCCCCCTGGCCACAGGTCTTGCTGAAATCCAGGCCTCTCCCTCCCTCAGCCTGGGGCCTGAGCTCCTCCTGCTGGTCCTTTGCTGAGCATTTCAGATGTAAATCCAGCCTCAGAGAGGTGAACCCTGAGGGCAAAGTGACAGAATCAGAATTCAGAGCCACAGCTGGGTGAGGTGTGCCCTTAATGATCTCTTTCCCCCAGGCTGAGGCTGCCACTCTGCCTTTTCCTCCACAGGGAATCATGCCTGCTGGGAGGATGCAGGGGTGGGCCAAAGCAGGCCTAGGCACGCCCCGTGTGGCGGCCTAGACTCCTCCTTCGGGACAGAGAGTGCAGTGGGACCCAGTCTGGAACCCAAGGAGCCCTGTGTGCCGGTGAAGGCCCCTCAAGGATGTGCAGCCAGTGCGGGCTGATGCCTGAACCTGCGCTCCCTGAGCCAGGCCACGGGGAAGACTGGGCAAGTGCCGCAGGTGAGACATTTCTCAGAAATCCGCCACTGGAGCTTGAAATGGGTGTCAAAAAAGGGTGTTTTGCCAGAGCTACCATACACATATGTGCATATGTATTTACATATATACTTAGGCATATGTGTATATGGTGGATTTGTGAAGAACAAGGCCCTGTGGCCCAGATCTTGCTGGAAATCTAGGCCTCCCCTCCCTCTCCGATGGGCCTGAGCTCCTCGTGCTGGTCCTTTGCTGAGCATTTCAGATGTAAAACTGAGCCTCAGAGAGGTGAACATTAGGGGCACAAGTGACAGAATCCCATTTCAGACACACAGCTGTGTGTGGTATTCCCTCAAGCCCTCTTTCCCCCAGGCCGAGGCCGCCACTCTGCCTTTCCCTCCACAGGGATGGATGCCTGCTGGGAGGATGGAAGGGTGGGCCAAAGCAGGCCCGGGCACGCCCTGTGTGGTAGGACATGACTCTTCCTTGAGGACGGAGAGTGCAGTGGGACCCAGTCTGGACCCCAAGGAGCCCTGTGTGCCGACGAGGAGCCCTAGAAGGTGTGCAGCCAGGGTCGGCCAATACCTGAACAGGCGCTCCCTGAGGCCAGGCCACGGGGAAGCCTGCGCACGTGCAGCAAGCAAGACATTTCTCAGAAATCCGTCACTGGAGCTTGTAATCGGCCTCAAAAAAGAGTGTGTCGCTAGAGATACCATATACACATCGGTGTATATATATGCACATATGTACTTACACACCCGTGCATATGCGCACACGTGCACTTACACATGTGTGCATATGTGCACACGTGCACTTGCACATGTGTGCATATGCACGCGCACTTGCACATGCGTGCATGTGTGCGCACGTTACTTACACCTGTGTGCATGTGTGTGCATGTGTGCTCACGTACATGTGCATAGGTGTGTGCATGTGCCCTTACACAGGCGTGTGTTTGTGCACATGTGTGCTTACACGTGTGTGTCTGAATTTGGGCTTACACATATGTGTGTGTATGTGCGCGTGAGCACTTATGCATATATCTGTATATATGCACATATGTACTTACACGTATGTGTATATATATACATATATACTTACTCGCATGTGTATATACACATAACACTTACACATATGTGTGTGCGTGTATATATATATATATATACATATATATACGCACACACATATGTGTATATGGTGGATTTGAGAAGAACAAGGCCCTGTACGCACAGTTCTTGCTATAAATCCAGGCCTCTCACTCACTCTCCGTTGGGCCTGAGCTCGTCCTACTGGTCCTTTGCTGAGCATTTCATATGGAAAACTGAGCCTCAGCGAGGTGAACATTAGGGTCCCAAGTGACAGAATTAGAATTCAGACACACAGCTGTGTGACGTGTGCCCTAAATGGCCTCTTTCCCACAGGCCGAGGACGCCACTCTGCCGTTTCCTCTACAGGGATGGATGCGTGCTGGGACGATGCATGGGTGGGCCAATGCAGGCCTGGGCACGCCCTGTGTTTTAGACCTTGACTCCTCTTTGAGGACAGAGAGTGCAGTGGGACCCAGTCTGGAACTCAAGGAACCCTGTGTGACAGCGAGGTCCCCTCAAGGATGTGCAGCCAGTGTCAGCCGTTGCCTGAAACTGCCCTCCCTGAGCCCAGCCCTGGGGAAGCCTGTGCAAGTGCCATGAGCGTGACATTTCTCAGAAATCCGCCACTGGACCTTGAAATGGCCGTCCAAAGAGAGTGTTTTGCCAGAGCTACCATATACACAGATGTCTATATATATATATATGTACATATATACATTCACAGATGTGTATATGGTGGATTTGAGAAGAACCGGGCCCTGTGGCCACAGGGCTTGCTGAAATCCAGGCCTCTCCCTCCCTACCCTGGGGCCTGAGCTCCTCTTGCTCCTCCTTTGCTAGGCATTGCAGATGGAAACCTGAGCCTCAGAGCGGTGAACCCTGAGGGCACAGAAGTGACAGAATCAGAATTCAGACCCACAGCAGGGAGAGGTGTGCCCTTAAGGACCTCTTTCCCCCAGGCCGAGGCTGCCACTCTGCCTTTTCCTCCACAAGGGATGGATGCCTGCTGGGAGGATGCAAGGGTGGGCCAAAGCAGGCCTGGGCATGCCCCGGGTGGCTGACTTGTCTCCGCCTTGAGGACACAGAGGGCAGTGGGCCCCAGTCTGGACCCCCAGGATCGCTGTGTGCCGGCGAAGGCCCCTCAAGGATGTGCAGCCAGGGTCGGCCATGCCTGGACATGCCCTTCCTGTCCCGCAAGTCGAGGGGAAGCCTGTGCTAGTGCCCCAAGTGAGACACTTCTCAGAAACCCGCCACCGGAGCTTGAAATGGGCGTCATAAAAGAGTATTTTGCCAGAGCTATCATATACATATATGTGCATGTATATGTACATGTGTACTCGCACCTCTACGGATATGGTGGACTTGAGAAGAACCAGGCCCCTGGCCACAGGTCTTGCTGAAATCCAGGCCTCTCCCTCCCTCAGCCTGGGGCCTGAGCTCCTCCTGCTGGTCCTTTGCTGAGCATTTCAGATGTAAATCCAGCCTCAGAGAGGTGAACCCTGAGGGCACAAGTGACAGAATCAGAATTCAGAGCCACAGCTGGGTGAGGTGTGCCCTTAATGATCTCTTTCCCCCAGGCTGAGGATGCCACTCTGCCTTTTCCTCCACAGGGAATCATGCCTGCTGGGAGGATGCAGGGGTGGGCCAAAGCAGGCCTAGGCACGCCCCGTGTGGCGGCCTAGACTCCTCCTTCGGGACAGAGAGTGCAGTGGGACCCAGTCTGGAACCCAAGGAGCCCTGTGTGCCGGTGAAGGCCCCTCAAGGATGTGCAGCCAGTGCGGGCTGATGCCTGAACCTGCGCTCCCTGAGCCAGGCCACGGGGAAGACTGGGCAAGTGCCGCAGGTGAGACATTTCTCAGAAATCCGCCACTGGAGCTTGAAATGGGTGTCAAAAAAGGGTGTTTTGCCAGAGCTACCATACACATATGTGCATATGTATTTACATATATACTTAGGCATATGTGTATATGGTGGATTTGTGAAGAACAAGGCCCTGTGGCCCACAGATCTTGCTGGAAATCTAGGCCTCCCCTCCCTCTCCGATGGGCCTGAGCTCCTCGTGCTGGTCCTTTGCTGAGCATTTCAGATGTAAAACTGAGCCTCAGAGAGGTGAACATTAGGGGCACAAGTGACAGAATCCCATTTCAGACACACAGCTGTGTGTGGTATTCCCTCAAGCCCTCTTTCCCCCAGGCCGAGGCCGCCACTCTGCCTTTCCCTCCACAGGGATGGATGCCTGCTGGGAGGATGGAAGGGTGGGCCAAAGCAGGCCCGGGCACGCCCTGTGTGGTAGGACATGACTCTTCCTTGAGGACGGAGAGTGCAGTGGGACCCAGTCTGGACCCCAAGGAGCCCTGTGTGCCGACGAGGAGCCCTAGAAGGTGTGCAGCCAGGGTCGGCCAATACCTGAACAGGCGCTCCCTGAGGCCAGGCCACGGGGAAGCCTGCGCACGTGCAGCAAGCAAGACATTTCTCAGAAATCCGTCACTGGAGCTTGTAATCGGCCTCAAAAAGAGTGTGTCGCTAGAGATACCATATACACATCGGTGTATATATATGCACATATGTACTTACACACCCGTGCATATGCGCACACATGCACTTACACATGTGTGCATATGTGCACACGTGCACTTGCACATGTGTGCATATGCGCACGCGCACTTGCACATGCGTGCATGTGTGCGCACGTTACTTACACCTGTGTGCATGTGTGCATGTGTGCTCACGTACATGTGCATAGGTGTGTGCATGTGCCCTTACACAGGCGTGTGTTTGTGCACATGTGTGCTTACACGTGTGTGTCTGAATTTGGGCTTACACATATGTGTGTGTGTGTGCGCGTGAGCACTTATGCATATATCTGTATATATGCACATATGTACTTACACGTATGTGTATATATAATATATACTTACTCGCATGTGTATATATACACAACACTTACACATATGTGTGTGCGTGTATATATATATATATATATATACACGCACACACATATGTGTATATGGTGGATTTGAGAAGAACAAGGCCCTGTACGCACAGTTCTTGCTATAAATCCAGGCCTCTCACTCACTCTCCGTTGGGCCTGAGCTCGTCCTACTGGTCCTTTGCTGAGCATTTCATATGGAAAACTGAGCCTCAGCGAGGTGAACATTAGGGTCCCAAGTGACAGAATTAGAATTCAGACACACAGCTGTGTGACGTGTGCCCTAAATGGCCTCTTTCCCACAGGCCGAGGACGCCACTGCCGTTTCCTCTACAGGGATGGATGCGTGCTGGGACGATGCATGGGTGGGCCAATGAGGCCTGGGCACGCCCTGTGTTTTAGACCTTGACTCCTCTTTGAGGACAGAGAGTGCAGTGGGACCCAGTCTGGAACTCAAGGAACCCTGTGTGACAGCGAGGTCCCCTCAAGGATGTGCAGCCAGTGTCAGCCGTTGCCTGAAACTGCCCTCCCTGAGCCCAGCCCTGGGGAAGCCTGTGCAAGTGCCATGAGCGTGACATTTCTCAGAAATCCGCCACTGGACCTTGAAATGGCCGTCCAAAGAGAGTGTTTTGCCAGAGCTACCATATACACAGATGTCTATATATATATATATGTACATATATACATTCACAGATGTGTATATGGTGGATTTGAGAAGAACCGGGCCCTGTGGCCACAGGGCTTGCTGAAATCCAGGCCTCTCCCTCCCTACCCTGGGGCCTGAGCTCCTCTTGCTCCTCCTTTGCTAGGCATTGCAGATGGAAACCTGAGCCTCAGAGCGGTGAACCCTGAGGGCACAGAAGTGACAGAATCAGAATTCAGACCCACAGCAGGGAGAGGTGTGCCCTTAAGGACCTCTTTCCCCCAGGCCGAGGCTGCCACTCTGCCTTTTCCTCCACAAGGATGGATGCCTGCTGGGAGGATGCAAGGGTGGGCCAAAGCAGGCCTGGGCATGCCCCGGGTGGCTGACTTGTCTCCGCCTTGAGGACACAGAGGGCAGTGGGCCCCAGTCTGGACCCCCAGGATCGCTGTGTGCCGGCGAAGGCCCCTCAAGGATGTGCAGCCAGGGTCGGGCCATGCCTGGACATGCCCTTCCTGTCCCGCAAGTCGAGGGGAAGCCTGTGCTAGTGCCCCAAGTGAGACACTTCTCAGAAACCCGCCACCGGAGCTTGAAATGGGCGTCATAAAAGAGTATTTTGCCAGAGCTATCATATACATATATGTGCATGTATATGTACATGTGTACTCGCACCTCTACGGATATGGTGGACTTGAGAAGAACTAGGCCCCCTGGCCACAGGTCTTGCTGAAATCCAGGCCTCTCCCTCCCTCAGCCTGGGGCCTGAGCTCCTCCTGCTGGTCCTTTGCTGAGCATTTCAGATGTAAATCCAGCCTCAGAGAGGTGAACCCTGAGGGCAAAGTGACAGAATCAGAATTCAGAGCCACAGCTGGGTGAGGTGTGCCCTTAATGATCTCTTTCCCCAGGCTGAGGATGCCACTCTGCCTTTTCCTCCACAGGGAATCATGCCTGCTGGAGGATGCAGGGGTGGGCCAAAGCAGGCCTAGGCACGCCCCGTGTGGCGGCCTAGACTCCTCCTTCGGGACAGAGAGTGCAGTGGGACCCAGTCTGGAACCCAAGGAGCCCTGTGTGCCGGTGAAGGCCCCTCAAGGATGTGCAGCCAGTGCGGGCTGATGCCTGAACCTGCGCTCCCTGAGCCAGGCCACGGGGAAGACTGGGCAAGTGCCGCAGGTGAGACATTTCTCAGAAATCCGCCACTGGAGCTTGAAATGGGTGTCAAAAAAGGGTGTTTTGCCAGAGCTACCATACACATATGTGCATATGTATTTACATATATACTTAGGCATATGTGTATATGGTGGATTTGTGAAGAACAAGGCCCTGTGGCCCACAGATCTTGCTGGAAATCTAGGCCTCCCTCCCTCTCCGATGGGCCTGAGCTCCTCGTGCTGGTCCTTTGCTGAGCATTTCAGATGTAAAACTGAGCCTCAGAGAGGTGAACATTAGGGGCACAAGTGACAGAATCCCATTTCAGACACACAGCTGTGTGTGGTATTCCCTCAAGCCCTCTTTCCCCCAGGCCGAGGCCGCCACTCTGCCTTTCCCTCCACAGGGATGGATGCCTGCTGGGAGGATGGAAGGGTGGGCCAAAGCAGGCCGGGCACGCCCTGTGTGGTAGGACATGACTCTTCCTTGAGGACGGAGAGTGCAGTGGGACCCAGTCTGGACCCCAAGGAGCCCTGTGTGCCGACGAGGAGCCCTAGAAGGTGTGCAGCCAGGGTCGGCCAATACCTGAACAGGCGCTCCCTGAGGCCAGGCCACGGGAAGCCTGCGCACGTGCAGCAAGCAAGACATTTCTCAGAAATCCGTCACTGGGCTTGTAATCGGCCTCAAAAAAGAGTGTGTCGCTAGAGATACCATATACACATCGGTGTATATATATGCACATATGTACTTACACACCCGTGCATATGCGCACACGCACTTACACATGTGTGCATATGTGCACACGTGCACTTGCACATGTGTGCATATGCACAGCGCACTTGCACATGCGTGCATGTGTGCGCGTTACTTACACCTGTGTGCATGTGTGTGCATGTGTGCTCACGTACATGTGCATAGGTGTGTGCATGTGCCCTTACACAGGCGTGTGTTTGTGCACATGTGTGCTTACACGTGTGTGTCTGAATTTGGGCTTACACATATGTGTGTATGTGGCGCGTGAGCACTTATGCATATATCTGTATATATGCACATATGTACTTACACGTATGTGTATATATATACATATATACTTACTCGCATGTGTATATATGCACATAACACTTACACATATGTGTGTGCGTGTATATATATATATATATATATATACGCTCACACATATGTGTATATGGTGGATTTGAGAAGAACAAGGCCCTGTACGCACAGTTCTTGCTATAAATCCAGGCCTCTCACTCACTCTCCGTTGGGCCTGAGCTCGTCCTACTGGTCCTTTGCTGAGCATTTCATATGGAAAATGAGCCTCAGCGAGGTGAACATTAGGGTCCCAAGTGACAGAATTAGAATTCAGACACACAGCTGTGTGACGTGTGCCCTAAATGGCCTCTTTCCCACAGGCGAGGACGCCACTCTGCCGTTTCCTCTACAGGGATGGATGCGTGCTGGACGATGCATGGGTGGCCAATGAGGCCTGGGCACGCCCTGTGTTTTAGACCTTGACTCCTCTTTGAGGACAGAGAGTGCAGTGGGACCAGTCTGGAACTCAAGGAACCCTGTGTGACAGCGAGGTCCCCTCAAGGATGTGCAGCCAGTGTCAGCCGTTGCCTGAAACTGCCCTCCCTGAGCCCAGCCCTGGGGAAGCCTGTGCAAGTGCCATGAGCGTGACATTTCTCAGAAATCCGCCACTGGACCTTGAAATGGCCGTCCAAAGAGAGTGTTTTGCCAGAGCTACCATATACACAGATGTCTATATATATATGTACATATATACATTCACAGATGTGTATATGGTGGATTTGAGAAGAACCGGGCCCTGTGGCCACAGGGCTTGCTGAAATCCAGGCCTCTCCCTCCCTACCCTGGGGCCTGAGCTCCTCTTGCTCCTCCTTTGCTAGGCATTGCAGATGGAAACCTGAGCCTCAGAGCGGTGAACCCTGAGGGCACAGAAGTGACAGAATCAGAATTCAGACCCACAGCAGGGAGAGGTGTGCCTTAAGGACCTCTTTCCCCCAGGCCGAGGCTGCCACTCTGCCTTTTCCTCCACAAGGATGGATGCCTGCTGGGAGGATGCAAGGGTGGGCCAAAGCAGGCCTGGGCATGCCCCGGGTGGCTGACTTGTCTCCGCCTTGAGGACACAGAGGGCAGTGGGCCCCAGTCTGGACCCCAGGATCGCTGTGTGCCGGCGAAGGCCCCTCAAGGATGTGCAGCCAGGGTCGGCCATGCCTGGACATGCCCTCCTGTCCCGCAAGTCGAGGGGAAGCCTGTGCTAGTGCCCCAAGTGAGACACTTCTCAGAAACCCGCCACCGGAGCTTGAAATGGGCGTCATAAAAGAGTATTTTGCCAGAGCTATCATATACATATATGTGCATGTATATGTACATGTGTACTCGCACCTCTACGGATATGGTGGACTTGAGAAGAACCAGGCCCCCTGGCCACAGGTCTTGCTGAAATCCAGGCCTCTCCCTCCCTCAGCCTGGGGCCTGAGCTCCTCCTGCTGGTCCTTTGCTGAGCATTTCAGATGTAAATCCAGCCTCAGAGAGGTGAACCCTGAGGGCATAAGTGACAGAATCAGAATTCAGAGCCACAGCTGGGTGAGGTGTGCCCTTAATGATCTCTTTCCCCCAGGCTGAGGATGCCACTCTGCCTTTTCCTCCACAGGGAATCATGCCTGCTGGAGGATGCAGGGGTGGGCCAAAGCAGGCCTAGGCACGCCCCGTGTGGCGGCCTAGACTCCTCCTTCGGGACAGAGAGTGCAGTGGGACCCAGTCTGGAACCCAAGGAGCCCTGTGTGCCGGTGAAGGCCCCTCAAGGATGTGCAGCCAGTGCGGGCTGATGCCTGAACCTGCGCTCCCTGAGCCAGGCCACGGGGAAGACTGGGCAAGTGCCGCAGGTGAGACATTTCTCAGAAATCCGCCACTGGAGCTTGAAATGGGTGTCAAAAAAGGGTGTTTTGCCAGAGCTACCATACACATATGTGCATATGTATTTACATATATACTTAGGCATATGTGTATATGGTGGATTTGTGAAGAACAAGGCCCTGTGGCCCACAGATCTTGCTGGAAATCTAGGCCTCCCTCCCTCTCCGATGGGCCTGAGCTCCTCGTGCTGGTCCTTTGCTGAGCATTTCAGATGTAAAACTGAGCCTCAGAGAGGTGAACATTAGGGCACAAGTGACAGAATCCCATTTCAGACACACAGCTGTGTGTGGTATTCCCCACCTTTTCCCCCAGGCCGAGGCCGCCACTCTGCTCTTTCCCTCCACAGGGATGGATGCCTGCTGAGGATGGAAGGGTGGGCCAAAGCAGGCCGGGCACGCCCTGTGTGGTAGGACATGACTCTTCCTTGAGGACGGAGAGTGCAGTGGGACCAGTCTGGACCCCAAGGACCCTGTGTGCCGACGAGGAGCCCTAGAAGATGTGCAGCCAGGGTCGGCCAATACCTGAACAGGCTCCTGAGGCCAGGCCACGGGGAAGCCTGCGCACGTGCAGCAAGCAGACATTTCTCAGAAATCCGTCACTGGAGCTTGTAATCGGCCTCAAAAAGAGTGTGTCGCTAGAGATACCATATACACATCGGTGTATATATATGCACATATGTTCATGCTGACATATGCGCACACGTGCATATGCGCTATGCACACGTGCACTTGCACATGTGTGCATATGTGCACAGGCACTTGCACATGTGTGTGTGCACGTTACTTACACACTGGTGCATGTGTGTTTTCTCGTACATGTGCATAGGTGTGTGCATGTGCCCTTACACAGGCGTGTGTTTGTGCACATGTGTGCTTACACGTGTGTGTCTGAATTTGGGCTTACACATATGTGTGTATGTGCGCGTGAGCACTTACGCATATATATATATGCACATATGTACTTACACGTATGTGTATATATATATATACTTACTGTGTATATATACACAACACTTGTGCGTGTATATATTTATTATATATACATTATATATATACACTCACACATATGTGTATATGGTGGATTTGAGAACAAGGCCCTGTACGCACAGTTCTTGCTATAAATCCAGGCCTCTCACTCACTCTCCGTTGGGCCTGAGCTCGTCCTACTGGTCCTTTGCTGAGCATTTCATATGGAAAACTGAGCCTCAGCGAGGTGAACATTAGGGTCCCAAGTGACAGAATTAGAATTCAGACACACAGCTGTGTGACGTGTGCCCTAAATGGCCTCTTTCCCACAGGCCGAGGACGCCACTCCGGTTTCCTCTACAGGGATGGATGCGTGCTGGGACGATGCATGGGTGGGCCAATGCAGGCCTGGGCACGCCCTGTGTTTTAGACCTTGACTCCTCTTTGAGGACAGAGAGTGCAGTGGGACCCAGTCTGGAACTCAAGGAACCCTGTGTGACAGCGAGGTCCCCTCAAGGATGTGCAGCCAGTGTCAGCCGTTGCCTGAAACTGCCCTCCCTGAGCCCAGCCCTGGGGAAGCCTGTGCAAGTGCCATGAGCGTGACATTTCTCAGAAATCCGCCACTGGACCTTGAAATGGCCGTCCAAAGAGAGTGTTTTGCCAGAGCTACCATATACACAGATGTCTTATATATATATATATATATATATATATCATTCACAGATGTGTATATGGTGGATTTGAGAAGAACCGGGCCCTGTGGCCACAGGGCTTGCTGAAATCCAGGCCTCTCCCTCCCTACCCTGGGGCCTGAGCTCCTCTTGCTCCTCCTTTGCTAGGCATTGCAGATGGAAACCTGAGCCTCAGAGAGGTGAACCCTGAGGGCACAGAAGTGACAGAATCAGAATTCAGACCCACAGCAGGGAGAGGTGTGCCCTTAAGGACCTCTTTCCCCCAGGCCGAGGCTGCCACTCTGCCTTTTCCTCCACAAGGATGGATGCCTGCTGGAGGATGCAAGGGTGGGCCAAAGCAGGCCTGGGCATGCCCCGGGTGGCTGACTTGTCTCCGCCTTGAGGACACAGAGGGCAGTGGGCCCCAGTCTGGACCCCCAGGATCGCTGTGTGCCGGCGAAGGCCCCTCAAGGATGTGCAGCCAGGGTCGGGCCATGCCTGGACATGCCCTTCCTGTCCCGCAAGTCGAGGGGAAGCCTGTGCTAGTGCCCCAAGTGAGACACTTCTCAGAAACCCGCCCGGAGCTTGAAATGGGCGTCATAAAAGAGTATTTTGCCAGAGCTATCATATACATATATGTGCATGTATATGTACATGTGTACTCGCACCTCTACGGATATGGTGGACTTGAGAAGAACCAGGCCCCTGGCCACAGGTCTTGCTGAAATCCAGGCCTCTCCCTCCCTCAGCCTGGGGCCTGAGTCCTCCTGCTGGTCCTTTGCTGAGCATTTCAGATGTAAATCCAGCCTCAAGAGGTGAACCCTGAGGGCAAAGTGACAGAATCAGAATTCAGAGCCACAGCTGGGTGAGGTGTGCCCTTAATGATCTCTTTCCCCCAGGCTGAGGCTGCCACTCTGCCTTTTCCTCCACAGGGAATCATGCCTGCTGGAGGATGCAGGGGTGGGCCAAAGCAGGCCTAGGCACGCCCCGTGTGGCGGCCTAGACTCCTCCTTCGGGACAGAGAGTGCAGTGGGACCCAGTCTGGAACCCGAAGGAGCCCTGTGTGCCGGTGAAGGCCCCTCAAGGATGTGCAGTCGGTGCGGGCTGATGCCTGAACCTGCGCTCCCTGAGCCAGGCCACGGGAAGCTGGGCAAGTGCCGCAGTGAGACATTTCTCAGAAATCCGCCACTGGAGCTTGAAATGGGCGTAAAAAAGGGTGTTTTGCCAGAGCTACCATACACATATGTGCATATGTATTTACATATATACTTAGGCATATGTGTATATGGTGGATTTGTGAAGAACAAGGCCCTGTGGCCCAGATCTTGCTAGAAATCTAGACCTCCCCTCCCTCTCCGTGGGCCTGAGCTCGTCGTGCTGGTCCTTTGCTGAGCATTTTAGATGTAAAACTGAGCCTCAGAGAGGTGAACATTAGGGGCACAAGTGACAGAATCCCATTTCAGACACACAGCTGTGTGCGGTATTCCCTCAAGACCTCTTTCCCCAGGCCGAGGCCGCCACTCTCCTTTCGCTCCACAGGGATGGATGCCTGCTGGGAGGATGGAAGGGTGGCCAAAGCAGGCCCGGGCACGCCCTGTGTGGTAGGACATGACTCTTCCTTGAGGACGGAGAGTGCAGTGGGACCCAGTCTGGACCCCAAGGAGCCCTGTGTGCCGACGAGGACCCTTGAAGGTGTGCAGCCAGGGTCGGCCAATACCTGAACAGCGCTCCCTGAGGCCAGGCCACGGGGAAGCCTGCGCACGTGCAGCAAGCAAGACATTTCTCAGAAATCCGTCACTGGAGCTTGTATTGGGCGTCCAAAAAGAGTGTATCGCTAGAGATACCATATACACATCGTGTATATATATGCACATATGTACTTACACATCCGTGCATAAGAGCACACGTGCACTTGCACATCGTGCATATGCTCACACGGCACGTACACATGCGTGCACGTGTGCACGTGTACTTACACCTGTGTGCATGTGTGTGCATGTGTGCTCGCGTACGTTGCATAGGGTGTGCATGTGCCCTTACACAGGCGTGCGTATGTGCACATGTGCGCTTACACATGTGTGTGTGTGAATTTGGCTTACACATATGTGTGTATGTGTGCGCGTGCACTTACATATATGTGTATATGCACATATGTACTTACACGTATGTGTATATATACATATATACTCGCATGTATATATATACACATATAACTTACACTATGTGTGTGAGTGTGTGTGTGTGTGTATAATATATACACACTCACACACATATGTGTATATGGTGGATTTGAGAAGAACGAGGCCCTGTACGCACAGTTCTTGCTATAAATCAGGCCTCTACTCACTCTCCGTTGGCCTGAGCTCGTCCTACTGGTCCTTTGCTGAGCATTTCATATGGAAAACTGAGCCTCAGTGAGGTGAACATTAGGGTCCCAAGTGACAGAGAATTAGAATTCAGACACACAGCTGTGTGACGTGTGCCCTAAATGCCTCTTTCCCACAGGCCGAGGACGCCACTCTGCCGTTTCCTCTACAGGGATGGATGCGTGCTGGGACGTGCATGGGTGGGCCAATGCAGGCTGGGCACGCCCTGCGTTTGACCTTGATCCTCTTTGAGGACAGAGAGTGCAGTGGGACCCAGTCTGGAACTCAAGGAACCCTGTGTGACAGCGAGGTCCCCAAGGATGTGCAGCCAGTGTCAGCCGTGCCTGAAACTGCCCTCCCTGAGCCCACCCTGGGAAGCCTGTGCAAGTGCCATGAGCGTGACATTTCTCAGAAATCCGCCACTGGCCTTGAAATGGCCGTCCAAAGAGAGTGTTTGCCAGAGCTACCATATACACAGATGTCTATATAATATGTACATATATACATTCACAGATGTGTATATGGTGGATTTGAGAAGACCGGCTGTGGCCACAGGGCTTGCTGAAATCCAGGCCTCTCCCTCCACCCTGGGCCTGAGCTCCTCTTGCTCCTCCTTTGCTAGGCATTGCAGATGGAAACCTGAGCCTCAGAGCGGTGAACCCTGAGGGCACAGAAGTGACAGAATCAGAATTCAGACCCACAGCAGGGAGAGGTGGCCCTTAAGGACCTCTTTCCCCCAGGCCGAGGCTGCCACTCTGCCTTTTCCTCCACAGGATGGATGCCTGCTGGAGGATGCAAGGGTGGGCCAAAGCAGGCCTGGCATGCCCCGGGTGGCTGACTTGTCTCCGCCTTGAGGACACAGAGGGCAGTGGGCCCCAGTCTGGACCCCCAGGATCGCTGTGTGCCGGCGAAGGCCCCTCAAGGATGTGCAGCCAGGGTCGTGCCATGCCTGGACATGCCCTTCCTGTCCCGCAAGTCGAGGGAAGCCTGTGCTAGTGCCCCAAGTGAGCACTTCTCAGAAACCCGCCACCGGAGCTTGAAATGGGCGTCATAAAAGAGTATTTTGCCAGAGCTCAGATACATATATGTGCATGTATATGTACATATGTACCGCACCTCTATGGATATGGTGGACTTGAGAAGAACCCCCGTGGCCACAGGTTTGCTGAAATCCAGCCTCTCCCTCCTCAGCCTTGGGCCTGAGCTCCTCCTGCTGGTTCCTTGCTGAGCATTTCAGATGTAAATCCAGCCTCAGAGAGTGAACCCTGAGGGGACAAGTGAGAGAATCAGAATTCAGAGCCACAGCTGGTGAGGTTGTGCCCTTAATGATCTCTTTCCCCCAGGCTGAGGCTGCCACTCTGCCTTTTCCTGCACAGGGAATCATGCCTGCTGGAGGATGCAGGGGTGGGCCAAAGCAGGCCTAGGCACGCCCCGTGTGCGCCTAGACTCCTCCTCGGGACAGAGAGTGCAGTGGGACCCAGTCTGGAACCCAGGAGCCCTGTGTCGGTGAAGCCCTCAAGGATGTGCAGCCAGTGCGGGCTGATGCCTGAACCTGCGCTCCCTGAGCCAGGCCACGGGAAGAGCTGGGCAAGTGCCGCAGTGAGACATTTCTCAGAAATCCGCCACTGGAGCTTGAAATGGGCGTAAAAAAGGGTGTTTGCCAGAGCTACCATACACAATGTGCATATGTATTTACATATATACTTAGGCATATGTGTATATGGTGATTTTGTGAAGAAGGCCCTGTGGCCCAAGATCTTGCTGGAAATCTAGACGTCCCCCCTCTCCGATGGGCCTGAGCTCTCGTGCTGGTCCTTTGCTGAGCATTTCAGATGTAAAACTGAGCCTCAGAGAGGTGAACATTAGGGGCACAAGTGACAGAATCCCATTTCAGACACACAGCTGTGTGGGGTATTCCCTCAAGACCTCTTTCCCCCAGGCCGAGGCCGCCTCTGCCTTTCCCTCCACAGGATGGATGCCTGCTGAGGATGGAAGGTGGGCCAAAGCAGGCCCGGGCACGCCGTGTGTAGGACATGACTCTTCCTTGAGGACGGAGAGTGCAGTGGACCAGTCTGACCCCAAGGAGCCCTGTGTGCCGACGAGGAGCCCTAGAAGGTGCAGCCAGGTCGCCAATACCTGAACAGGCGCTCCCTGAGGCCAGGCCACGGGAAGCCTGCGCACGTGCAGCAAGCAAGACATTTCTCAGAAATCCGTCACTGGAGCTTGTAATTGGCCTCAAAAAAGAGTGTTTCGCTAGAGATACCATATACACATCGTGTATATATGCACATATGTACTTACACACCGTGCATATGCACACGTGCACTTGCACATGTGTGCATATGCTCACACGTGCACGTCACATGCGTGCACGTGTGCACATGTACTTACACCTGTGTGCATGTGTGTGCATTTGTGCTCACGTACGTTTGCATAGGTGTGTGCATGGCCCTTACACAGGCGTGGTATGTGCACATGTGCGCTTACACGTGTGTGTGAATTTGCGCTTACACATATGTGTGTATGTGTGCGCACGTGCACTTACATCATATTGTGTATATGCACATATGTACTTACACTTTATGTGTATTATATACATATATACTACTCGCATGTTATATATACACATAACTTACTTATGTGTGTGATGTATTGTGTGTGTAAATATATATATATACACACTCACACACATATGTGTATATGGTGGATTGAGAGAACGAAGGCCCTGTACGCACAGTTCTTGCTATAAATCGAGGCCTCTCACTCACTCTCGTTGGCCTGAGCTCGTCTACTGGTCCTTTGCTGAGCATTTCATATGGAAAACTGAGCCTCAGTGAGGTGAACATTAGGGTCCCAGTGACAGAATTAGAATTCAGACACACAGCTGTGTGACGTGTGCCCTAAATGGCCTCTTTCCCACAGGCCGAGGACGCCACTCTGGCCGTTTCCTCTACAGGGATGGAATGCGTGCTGGACGATGCATGGGTGGGCCAATGCAGGTCTGGGCACGCCCTGCGTCTTAGACCTTGATCCTCTTGAGAAGAGAGTTGCAGTGGACAGTCTGGAACAAGGAACCCTGTGCGACGTGAGGGCCCCAAGGGTGCAGCCAAGTGTCAGCCGTAGCCTAACTGCCCTCCTTGATCCCACGCCTCGCGGAAGCCTGTGCAAGTGCGTGAGCGAGAAATTTCTCAGAAATCAGCCACTGTAGCTTGATATGGCCGTCCAAGAGAGTGTTTTTCCAGAGCTACCATATACACAGATGTCCTATCATTATATGTAATATATACATTCACATTGTGTATATGGTGGATTTGAGAAGAACCGAGCCCTGTGGCCACAGGCTTGCTGATATCCAGGCCTCCTCCCTCCCTACCCTGGGGCCAGAGCTCCTCTTGCTCCTCCTTTGCTAGGCATTGCAGATGGAAACCTGAGCCTCAGAGGGTGAACCCTGAGGGCACGAAGTGACAGAATCAGAATTCAGACCAACAGCAGGGAGAGGTGTGCCCTTAAGGACTCTTTCCCCCAGGCCGAGGCTGCCACTCTGCTTTTCCTCCACAGGGATGGATGCCTGCTGGGAGGATGCAAGGGTGGGCCAAAGCAGGCCTGGGCATGCCCCGGGTGGCTGAACTTGTCTCCGCCTTGAGGACACAGAGGGCAGTGGGGCCCCTCTGGACCCCAGGATCCCTGTGTGCCGGCGAAGGCCCCTAAGGATGTGCAGCCAGGAGTCGTGCCATGCCTGGACATGCCTTCCTGTCCGCAAGTCGAGGGGAAGCCTGTGCTAGTGCCCAAGTGAGACACTTCTCAGAAACCCGCCACCGGAGCTTGAAATGGCGTCAATAAGAAGAGTATTTTCCCAGAGCTGTCAGATACATATATGTGCATGTATATGTACATGTGTACTCACACCTCTATGGATATGGTGGACTTGAGAAGAACCAGGCCCCGTGCCACAGTTGTTGCTAAAATCCAGGCTCTCCTCCTCAGCCTGGGGCCTGAGCTCCTCCTGCTGGTCCTTTGCTGAGCATTTCAGATGTAAATCCAGCCTCAGAGAGGTGAATATTAGGGGCATAAGTGACAGAATCCCATTTCAGACACACGCTGTGTGTGGTGTTCCCTCAAGACCTCTTTCCCCCAGGCCAAGGCCTCCATCTGCCTTTCGCTCCACAAGGATGGATGCCCGCTGGGAGGATGGAAGGGTGGGCCAAAGCAGGCCAGGGCACGCCTTGTGTGGTAGGACATGACTCTTCCTTGAGGACGGAGAGTGCAAGGGACCCAGTCTGTACTCCAAGGAGCCCTGTGTGCCGACGAGGAGCCCTAGAAGGTGTGCAGCCAGGGTCGGCCAATACCTGAACAGGCGCTCCCTGAGGCCAGGCCACGGGGAAGCCTGCGCACGTGCAGCAAGCAAGACATTTCTCAGAAATCCGTCACTGGAGCTTGTAATGGGCGTCCAAAAGTGTGTATCGCTAGAGATACCATAATACACATCGGTGTATATTATGCACATATGTACTTACACACCCGTGCATATGTGCACATATGCACTTACACATGTGTGCATATGTCGCACGTGTACTTACACTTGTGTGCATGTGTGTGCATGTGTGCTCACGTACGTGTGCATAGGTGTGTGCATGTGCCCTTACACAGGCGTGCGTATGTGCACATGTGCGCTTACACATTTGTGTGTGTGGATTTGCACTTACACATATGTGTGTATGTGTCAGCGTGTGCACTTACATTTATGTGTATATGCACATATGTACTTACACGTATGTGTATATATATACATATATACTTACTCGCATGTGTATATAACACATATATACTTACACATATGTGTGTCAGTGTGGTGTGTGTGTATACACACACACACACTCACTCACACACATATGTGTATATGGTGGATTTGAGAAAGAACGAGGCCCTGTACGCACAGTTCTTGCTATAAATCCAGGCCTCTCACTCACTCTCCGTTGGGCCTGAGCTCGTCCTACTGGTCCTTGCTGAGCATTTCATTGGAAAACTGAGCCTCAGTGAGGTGAACATTAGGGTCCCAAGTGACAGAATTAGAATTTAGACACACAGCTGTGTGACGTGTGCCCTAAATGACCTCTTCCCACAGGCCGAGGACGCCACTCTGCCGTTTCCTCTACAGGGATGGATGCGTGCTGGGACGATGCATGGGTGGGCCAATGCAGGTCTGGGCACGCCCTGCGTCTTAGACCTTGATCCTCTTTGAGAACAGAGAGTGCAGTGGGACCTAGTCTGGAACTCAAGGAACCCTGTGCGACAGTGAGGGCCCCAAGGATGTGCAGCCAGTGTCAGCCGTAGCCTGAACCTGCCCTCCTTGAGCCCACGCCTCGGGGAAGCCTGTGCAAGTGCCATGAGCGAGACATTTCTCAGAAATCCGCCACTGTAGCTTGAAATGGCCGTCCAAAGAGAGTGTTTTGCCAGAGCTACCTAATACACATATGTCTATATACATATGTACATATATACATTCACAGATGTGTATATGGATGATTTGAGAAGAACCGAGCTCTGTGGCCACAGGGCTTGCTGAAATCCAGGCCTCTCCCTCCCTACCCTGGGGCCTGAGCTCCTCTTGCTCCTCCTTTGCTAGGCATCGCAGATGGAAACCTGAGCCTCAGAGCGGTGAACCCTGAGGGCAACGAAGTGACAGAAGTGCCAGAGGTACCGTACACATAAATGTGGATATATATTCTTGCACATATATGTGTATGGTGGAATGTAGAAGTAATAGTCCCTGTCTCCACAGATCTTGCTGGAAATACAGGCCTATACCTCTCTCACCGTTGGGCCAGACCTCGTCCTGGAGGGCCTTTGCTGAACATTTCAGATGGAAAACTGAGCCTCAGAGAGGTGAACACTGAGGTCACAAGTGACAGAATCAGAATTCAGACCCATAACTCTGTGAGGTCTGACGTCAATGACCTCTTTCCACTAGGCCGAGGCTGCCACTCTGCCTTTTCCCCGACAAGGATGGATGCTTGCAAGGGTGGGCCAAATCAAGCCTGGGCATGGCCTGTGTGGCGGCCTTGACTCCGCCTTGAGGATAGAGAGTGAATTCGGCCACGGTGTGAACCCCAAGGAGCCCTATGTGGTGGCTTGGGCGCCTCAAAGATGTGTAGCCAGGGTCCGCAGATGCCTGAGCCCACCCTCCATGTTCCCCAGGTCACAGGAAAGCCTGTGCATCTGCCGCAAGGGAGACATTTCTCTGAAATCCGCCACTAAACTTGAAATGGGCCTCAAAAAAGAGTGTTTTGCCAGAGCTACCATACACATATATGTGGATATATACTTGCACATATATGTGTATGGTGGAATGTAGAAGAAAAAGGCCCTGTCGCCCACAGTCCTTGCTGGAAATACAGGCCTCTCTTCGTTTTCTTAGGAGCCTCCATACTGTTTTCCTTAGTGGATATACCAATTTGCAATCCCACTAGCAGTGGGTGAGTGTTCCTTTTTCTCTGCATCCTTTCCAACATGTATTCCTTGTCCTCTTGACTTTAGCTGTTCTATCAGGTGTGAGATGGTACCTCATTGTGGTTTCGATCTGCATTTCCCTCCCTAATAGCTAACGATGTTGAGCATCTCTTCCAATATTTATTGGCCATTTATCTGTCTTCTCGTGAGGAGTTTCTGTTGAGTTTCTCTGCCCATGTTTTGATTGGAGCATTTGTCTTTGGTGGTTATTGAGTTGTATGGGTTCTTTGTACATTTTGGATATTAGGCCTTTATCAGAAGTGGTGTTTGCAAATATATTTTCCCATTCGGATGCTTATCTTCTTACATGGTTGAAGATTTCTTTACTGAGCAGAAGCTTTATAGTTTGATGTAGTCCCATTCATGTATTTTAGCTTTTACTTCCCTTGCTTTTGAGGTCCAATTCGTAAAATCTTCTGTAAGTCCAATGTCTTTCAATATAGTCCCCATGGTTACTTCTAAGCAGTTTATTGTTTCAGGTCTTCTGCTATTTAGGTCCTCAATCCATTGTGAGTTCATTTTGGTGTGCAGTAATAGACAACAGTCTAGTATCATTCTTTTGCAGGTGGCTTTCCAGATTTCCCAGCACCATTTATTGAAGAGGCCTTCCTTTTTCCAGTGTCCGTTTTTGGCTATTTTCTTGGAAATTATTTCCTCATGAATATATGAGGTTACTTCTGTCTGGACTTTTGATTCATTTTCCGAGGTCCGTGTATCTGTTTTACTGTCAATATCATGTCATTCTGATTTCTTTCTCATTGTAGTATAATTTGAAATTGGGCAGAGTGATGCCTTCAGCCTAGTTCTTTTCTAAGGATGCCTTTGGAAATGTGTGTGTGTGTGTGTGTGTGTGTGTGTGCGTGCGCGCGTGTGCGTGCTTCCATACAAATCGAATGATTTTTTTTTGTCCTATTTCTTTAACAAATACAGATGGGATTTAATGGGCGTTACATTAAATCTGTATAATGCTTCAGGTAATGTAGTCATTTTAACGATGTTGATTCTTCCATCCAAGAACACAGAACATTTTTCAATTTCTTTGTATCTTCTTCAATTTCTTTTAAACGGGTCTTGTCGTTTTAATTATATAGCTCCTTCACATGTTCCTTAAATCCGTTCATAAGAGTTTTACATTTTTTGTTGTTGAAATTGCAAAAGGAATGTTTTTTCCATTTCATGTTGTGACACATTTTTTTAAGCATAGGGATGCTTTGGATTTTTGAATGTTGATTTTGTATCCAGAAACTTTACCGTATTTGCGTATTGTTTCTGGTATGTGCTTCTGGAGTCTTTAGTGTTTTCTGTGTAGAGAATCATGTCATTCACAAATAATGACAGTTTGACTTCCTCATTTTCTATTTCTATGTCTTTTATATCTTTCTCTTGTCTGATTCCACTTGCAAGGAACTCCAATGTTATATTAAATAACAGTGGCTCTAGTGGACAGCCTTCTCTTGTCTGTGAGCTTAGAGGGAAGGTTTGTAGTTTTTCTCTATTAATGTTATATAATGTTGGCTGAGGATTTGTCATGTATGGTCTTTATTAAGTGAAGATATTTTTCTTCTATACCGATTTTGCTATGTGTTTTGAACATAAATGGCTGCTGTATCTTGTGAAGCCTTTTTATGCTTCTATTGATATGATTATATGAATCTTATTTTTTAATGTGTTTGTGTGGTGCATCCCATTGATTGATTTGCCTATGCTGAACCATCCCTGTGCCGCTGGAATGAAGCCCATTTGACCACGGTGTATAATCCTTTTTATATGTTGCTGTGTTCTGTTTGCTAGCATGCTGTTAAGCATTTTTGCATCTGTGTTCATGAGAAATATTGGTCTGCAGTTTTCTTTTTCCTATGATATCTTTATCAGGTTTTTTTTTTATCAGAGTTCTATTGGCCTCATGAAATGAATTGGGAGGTATTGACTTGGCTTCAATTTCTTGGAAGAGTTTGAGGAGAATAGGTATTAACACATCTTTGAGTGTTTGGTAGAATTCACTGGTGAAGCCATCTGGTCCTGGACTTTGACTTTTTGGTAAGGTTTGGATGATTGTTTCAATTACCGAACTGCCTATCCGTCTATTTAGATTTTCCAAATCTTGATTCAGTCTAGGAAGATTGTATTTTTCTAAGTAGTGGTCCATTACTTCTAGGTTATTAAATTTGGTATTGTGTACTTTATCATAGTATTCTTGTATGATCCTTTGTATTTCTGCTCTGTCAGTTGTAATTCCTCCTCTTTCATCCCTGATTTTATCTATTTGTGTCATGTCTTTGCCTTTTCTTTTCTTTTCTTTTCTTTCTTTTCTTTTCTTTTCTTTTCTTTTCTTTTCTTTTCTTTTCTTTTCTTTTCTTTTTGTGAGTCTAGCCAGGGACTGTCAATTTGATTGACCTTTTCTAAAAACCAGCTCTTTGTTGCAGTTATTTTTTTTTTAATTTTTGGTTTGTTTGTTCTCAATATCATTGATTTCTGCTGCAATTTTGATTATTTCTTTTCTTCTGCTGACTTGACCCTTCATTCGTTCTTCCCTTTCTAGTTTCTTATGATGAAGCGTTAGGTTGTTTATTTGGGCTTGTTCTTGTTTTTGGAGGTAGGCCTGTAATGATACGAACTTTCCTCTTATGACCGCTTTTGCCATATCCCAAAAGTTTTGATACGTTGTACTATCATTGTCATTCATTTCGATGGATCACTTGATCTCTGTTTTTATTTCTTCTGTGACCCAATCACTCTTCAGTAGCATGTTGCTTGATCTCCATGTTTTTGTTTCTTCCTGATATCTTTGTGCAGCCGATCTCTGGTTTCAAAGCATTATGATCAGAGAATATGGTTGGTATGACTTTATCTCTGTTACATTTTTGGGTCTAATTCTGTGTTCCAGTATATGATTAATTCTTGGGAATGTCCCCTGTGCACTAGAGAAGAATATATAAGCAACTATTTGTGGATAGAAGGCTCTGTAAATGTCAGTAATGTCCAGTTGGTCTAATGTGTGATTAGACCATTGAAGGATGTGATGTCCTTATCGATTTTCTGTTTGGATGATATGTCTATATTCGACAGTGGGGTTCTTAGGTCCCCTACTGTGATAGTGTTTTTGTCTGTTTCTCCCTTTAGTTCTGTTAGTAATTGCTTTAGATATTCGGGGACTCCCTGATGTGGAGCATAGATAAGAATAAGTGTTATGTCTTCTCGGGGTATGATTTCCTTTATCAATATGAAGTGTCCCTCAGTATCTTTCTTCACCTTAGTTTTATTTTGAAGTCTTTTGGGATGCTGTTAGGACCACTCCTGCCACTTTTCTCTGAATGCCATTTGCTTGAAATTTAATTTTCCACTGTTTCGCTGTGTGTCTATATTTGTCTTTGGAGCTGAGACGTGTCTCCTGGAGGCAGCATGGGGTTGGGTTTTGTTTTTTGATCCATTCTGTAACTCTGTGCCTTTTGATCACTGAGTTCAATCCGTTTAATTTACGGTGATTATTGAAATAGAAAGTCTTTTCATCTTGCCATTTCTTTTGCTTTCTGTTAGCTCTGTGTTTCCGTTGCTTCCTTGTCCTTGTGTGTCCTTTACCTTTATTTTGATTGGCTTTTTTGTTTGTTGTTTTTGCCTATATTGCTTTTTGTTTCATGTTGCATACTTCAGTTCTGAATCATCTGTGTGTGATTACCATTATAAACTTGTGAAACACAGTGGTGTGGTTGTGTGTGTGTGTGTGTGTGTATAGTCGATTATTTTCTTCTGTGTGTGCCTTATCTCCACTTACCTTTGTGAAATTAGATCTTTGCATCCTCCCCTTTTCAGTCATCATTATCTCCATTTGTCACTTGTCTACTGAACATTTTTTACCATGTCGCTATAGTAATTTTATTCTTATTATTTAAGGTTAAAATGTCCGGCTCTTAGTAAGGTTTGTACTCCTCTGCTTTTACTTGCCTGATAGTCACTTTACACCTAATTGTGCCCTTTGTGTGTGTGTGTGTGTGTGTGTGTGTGTGTGTGTGTGTGTGTGGTTTTGTTTTATCAGGGCAGACCCCTTTATTGTATTTCCTGTAGCGCAGGTCTCATAGTGGAGAAGCCATCCATTTTTGAATGTCCGGAAAGGTCTTAAGTTCTCCTTCATATCTAAAGGAGACTTTAGCTGGATATATTATTCTTGTCTGGTAGTTACTTTCACTTAATTGTTTAACTATTTGATCCCTTTCCTTTCTGGTCCATAAGGTTGATTCTGAGAAGTCTGAGGATAATCTGATGTTTATTTTATTTTATTTTATTTTTTACAATTGACTGTTTTCTTCTTACTGCTACTCTGAGAAATCTGTCTTGTCATGGGTCTTTGAAAATTGTAATACAATGTGTCTGATGAAGGCCTTTCTGGGGTCGACTCTTTTATGTTTCCACTCTTGCAGTCTGCTTTTTATCTTGAGAAGATCTAATCTTCTATTTTCGAGGGTTTCAATCTCCTCGCTCTACTCATCTAGGTGCCGTTTCAAGTTCTGAAATTGTTGAGATGACTCGTTTTGGAAATCACTGAGTTTTTTCAGAAGTGCCAGGTTGAACTCTCTGTCCTTTAAGTTGTATATTTCCATGTCTATAAGCCTATTTTCTGAAGACTTTTCTCTTTCTTTTTGAGCTACCTGGTCACCTCGGTTGTTCGTGGTGTTTAATGGACTATTTCTCCACCTAAGCAGTATTGGACATGTATTTTGCTTTTTATCCAGAAAGATGATCTATTCTATAAAGGTCTCTCTTTAGCTGCTGCAAAAGGTTGCTTTTCTTTTTGTTTCCAGTAGGTGGCATCTAGCCTCCCAGAGCTAATAGAACACAAATTTAAACCTTGCAGTTGGAAGTTCTTTCCACTAAACAGAGGCAACTATGGTTGTACTATAAAGGGATTCCAGAAAGCACGTAGCGATTGGTAACCAAACAAATTCAGTGGAAATAATATGGGACAGGATACTGGTCTATGCTGGAGGCAACTGAAAAGGTTTGTGGAGGAGGATCAGCATGTCTCCGTTGCTGTGGGCTGAGTGATGTCAAAGAAGGTGTTTTCAACAGGATGCCACTGTTATCAGCAAAAAGCCTCGTTCCTGCTGTGAATGACTACTTTGTGTTTTTTGGTTGAGCAACGCGAAGCTTTTCTATAGAAACACAGCCCTTAGTATAGTGCTTATGAGCTGTATTAAGTTTGTGGAATGAAACTGTATTTTTTTCCCCTGGCTTGTGAACAACAATCTGTTGCAGGGGGGCACATGTAAGTGCTATATGGTGGGGCCCTCTCTGCACCTGTGTGTAAGTACTTAGCACGTTTTCCGTGGCTCTTTAGCCCCTCATATCTTCCTCGGACTTTTTAATTATGGCCTTCATATACCCATCATCACTTTGAATCTATGCACTGTTAGCTTTCTGCAATGAAAAGGGAAGTCCTATATTTGGAATACAATCCAAAAGTTTTCTCCAGAAAGGTACTTGAGTTTGAATATGTCTAGTAAAGAGACCTTTTTCCACCATGTTTCTATTTTAGTACTTCAAGCCATTGTCAAGCATTTAGAAAGACTTGAAGGGATCCTCTGAAGCACTGATCAACTCAATTCTTAATGTGCTTATTCTCTTTTAGTAAATTTTTGCATACATTTCAATTCTGGGAATTCTGCGGGATGTAGGAGATGTGAGGAAAAGGTGTCAGAAAGTTCAAGCAAGTATTCATAGAAAAGATGATATTGGAATGACCCTAAGGAACTAGGTAGGGAATGTCGTGATGGAAAGACTTTCTTTCTCCTAAGCTTTGGCCTTGTCTTTCAGCAGGATCTCTACTCTTCTGTTCACACTAAGGAAAGAGAACTTGTATAATGGAGGGATAGTTCATCTTGGCACTTATTTGTATTTTCGTTCATTTTGTAATCTCTTAGGCAAGTTCTACAGCTTGATTTTTTAAGATTATTCTCTAATAATGACTGGAACCCGAGTGCTCCCACTGGAGATAGTGAAAAGTGATTGGGATTTGGATGTATTTTGAAGTTAGAAAGTTAGAACAGACAGGACTTAATCAGATGGATGTGAGAGAGAGAGAGAGAGAGAGAGAGAGAGAGAGACAGACAGACAGACAGACAGACAGACACAGACAGAGACAGAAAGAGGGAAAGGAGAGAAGGAAATAGAAAGTCAGAGTCAAGAACTGTTCAAGAATGGTAGAATTGAACTTGCTTCAATCTACGCCTGGGAGAAGAGCAGACATGTTACATTTGCTGTATCTGTTAGGTGTCCACTTGGGAATTTGTGCTATGCATTTGGTTGAAAGGGTCCAGCTAGGTTCAGGTAGAGATACAGGTGTGGAAATCATCAGGGTTCAACGGTATTTAAAGCAGTTAAATTGGAGGAGACTGTCAGTGGAGTCAGTACAAAGGAGAGTCAAAAGACTGATTCTTTAGGAGCACTCTAACGTTTCAAAATGTGAGAGACGAGTAGAAACTAATAAAAGAGACTAAAAAGAAGGAAGTAGACAATCAGGAAGGAAATCATGAGTTTTGTCCTCCAAGTGAAAACAAATTTCCACGGAGTTGAAGTGATGCTGGTGTGCAGGTCAGCTAAGTTGAGGACTGATTGCTGGTTTACGACCATGGGTCTTGTCAATAACCTTGAGAAGGGAATTTTCTATGGAGGTATCGGAACTCTGAACAGTGAAGACACATGAAAGTTTTGAAGCGCTGTCTTTGAGAGGAAAAACAGTCATTAGATGGTAGCTGGAGTAGAAAGTGGAGCCAGGAGGTTGTTTGTTGTATAAATATTACTCTTCATAGACACTTCTCTTATTAACCATCCAGCATCCAATGCTCCTGTCCCTGTCCGTTCATTTGTTATAATATTTTAGTAAGTTCCCTCTTTACCCAACCAGACACCTTGCTTGCTTGAACTACATTCGATCTCCTCTCCAAAATTCTGAGACTCCATGTCTTTATATTATAGGGTCCCATTAACTCTCCTTATCTTTCTTGTCTTATCACCTTAAAGTTTGACTACTGCCTCTCCTTTTTCTCCTTAGCCCTCAAATCTCTATTAGATCACCAATACTGTATATTGTTTCTTTCTTTTTAGTCAAGTGAAATCAATTTTTAATGCAACGTTATAGAGGGTCTAAACTCATGTTAAAATTTAGAAAGCATGCATAGGAGGAAAAAATGGTGTAGATGATAGAATCTCTGTTCATCCCTCTGGCGATCAAATGGAGTTCACAGAAACAAGGAGCAGCAGCAACAAAAAATCACCTGGGATCTAGATGAACAAGATGTGAGACTATGGAGAAATCCAAGAAAGCACCTGCAAGGTAGGATGGGGCGAGGACACGAGGCTGACCTGACCGAGCGGCTGAGTGACACAGAGGCTGTGGTGACAGCTGTGTCTTCTTAAAGGGGCTGTGCCCGCATCCAGAGTTTCACGGTGACAGACCTGCTTGCTCTGAGCATCAGCTCTGGGTTGGCTGTGTAGTGAGCACTGGGGACTTGCAGAGGGACACCGAGTTGTCAGTGTGAGGGTTGGAGGCGAGGCGTCCTGCCTGGCAAGGATTCTGGTGGTGTCCATTGTTCCCTAGGAGCCCTCCCGTCTTGCAGTGCGTGGACACAGCGCTGCCCTAGCCGTGGCATCACCACACTGGGTAACAGAGGTCACTTCGCTTAGAGGGTTTCCTGGAACCCCGCCTCTCCCAACTCAGACCCACACAAGCCACCTCCAGGTGTTACCTCAGCGAGTCAGAAGCTCCTCGCTGAGACTCACACTGGTGGAGGCATTTGAACCCCATTTCTGGTGTGGCCTTTCAAGCCAACTTGAAGCACAGCATCTTTGGATTGCTGCTGATTCTTAACAGGTGACCCCGAAAGAGCAGAGGCTTGGACGAAATTTGGCCTACAGCTAACTCCTCTCAGGATTGTGCCACTGGACACCTACTTCAGAAATCCACACTAATAAGACCAGGAGACTGAGGGGTTTGCTTAGTACATAGAAACAGACAAGGAAAGGCAGACAAATGGGAAGACAAAGAAGCAGAAGCCATAAGAGAGACGAGAACAGATATCCAGATATAATGGAGTCAATTAATCGCTCAGATGCAGAGATTTGAGCATTAGTTATAAAGATGCTCAATGAACTTTTGGGAAGTGTATAGGATTCCAGAAGGAGATAAAAATGGAAATGGGCATTATAAAAGGGAACCAGTCTGAAGTTGAGAACACATGATCTGAGATGAGAAGTATATTAAATGACATGAACAAAGGAATAAACAAAGTGAATGAAGAAGAGGAACAAATGCCTTATCTGGAGGACAGGAAAGTCAATCAGGGCACTCAATCAGAATGACAAAAAAAGAGATGCTAGGACTCTAAAAATAATTGAAGGAGGATAGGAGATTCTATGAAGTCTCCAAATATTTGTCTGATCAGCATAACGGAAGAAAATCAAGATGTTGAGCAGCTGATTGACGAATAATGATGGAAACGTCCCTATCCTGGTGAAGGAAATCGGCATAAAACCCCAGGAAGTTCAGAGAATTCTCCATATCAGGGATGCAAAGAGGCCCACACCAAGACACATCATAGCTGAAATGCCAAAGGTTAAATACAAAGAAAGAATATTAAAAGCAACAAGACAAAGAGAAATAAGTACTTATAAGGGAATACCCATAAGACTGGCAGCTGATTTCTGAAAAGAAACTGTGCAGGACAGGAGGGCTTGGCAAAAAAAAAAAAAAAAATATATATATATATATATATATATATATATATATATATATATATATATATATACACACACACACACACATATATATATGCGACAGGATGAAGACCCGGGATCTACAACCAGGAATAATTTATCCAGCAGAGCTATCTTTTAGAGTTGAAGGACAGATAAAGAGCTTCCCAGACAAAAATAGGCTAAAAGAATGTATCACCACATTATTACAGGAAATGTTGGAGGGTCTTCTTTAAGGAGGAAAAACATGTATCAAAAAGAGGAATAAAAACTAGAAACAACTGCATTCCTATCATACGTCCCTTGAATGGAGAAGAATTAAGTGCTCCAACCAAAAGATAGAGTGGCAAAAAGAATACAAAAACTAGACCACTACATATGACAGGGAAGAGGATGGAAAAGTTATTGCTTTGATGGACATAGAACGTATTTAAGTCAGACAAAGATAACCACTATATGATATCTCTTATAAACAGAGTTAAAGGAATAAAAAGAACCAAGTAATAATAAAAAAAAAGAAAACAGACTCACAAAGATAGTGGACAATGTGGTGACAGACAGAAAATTGGGAGGGGGACTTTTGAGGCTGGAGAATGGGGTGAAGGGTTAAAGAATTAGAAAATAGTAGGTGATGCAAGCTCACAGGGATGGGGAGCATAGCGGAGGGAATGCAATTAATACATTGGCCAGGTGGAGGGTCAGGGGAAAAAGGGAGCAATTGGGGGGATCCTAACTCTATAGATGTGTAACCAATGCACTGCATACTTGAAAGTAATTAAAGTTTTAAAACAAAGGGAATTTGCCAAAATGGCAGATCTTTTAAGGGGCAGAGGCCTGAGTCACTGAAAATTATGGATCCGGTGGACTTAGAAACAGTCCGTTTGTCTCTGGAGCCCAATACTGTAACCTATTCTATATAACAATAATTTGGTATAAAAATTATAAAAATAATCTACTTTGGTGAAAATGGTACATGATATCATAGTATCAAAGGAAATCTCTTAAGACTAAAATGTTAAATTAGAGGAAATAACTTAGTCCTTCCTCTGCCTAAAGTGCACAAAAACAAGCAAAAAACGACTAAGGTAATTGCCTCAGAAAGGGGTTTTCAAAGTCGCTCCATTGTTAGTAAAGACACAGAGGTCCCACCACAAAGGCTACATACCTATGGAAACTTGTAGAAATCACATACCCCAATTTACTCACGTGTGTCATAAATACAAAACCATGTGGCATGGGTTAACCCTGGATCACAGTACATTCTGATAAAGCTATGAACGGTTAAATGATATGTGAGATAACATATGAGATAATAAATGTGAAAATGCAGTTCCTGACACCTAATACTCAAAAGTTTTAGCTGTTCCAATGACCGCCATCTATATGTTGTTAGAATTTGAGAATCAAATGAGATAATATGTAGAATGCTCCTTAAAATAAATGCTGTATTCTGTTATATTTCATATATCAAACTGGTCATTTGTCAAGTATTTTAGAAATTGCTTTTAAAATTATTTTTCATCTTTATTTTCTATTACATAAAACATAGTATGCAATCGATATAGTTGTGGTCTGGTCCTAGAAGATGATATTTTCCATTACTCCAGTTGGCAAAAGTTTCTTGAGTTTCTAGCAGATATAAATGAAATAACTTTTAAAAAATTATATTGCATGCAATGACAACATTTTAAATATAGCCAGAATCACTAGTGTATTATTGGTTTTTCCTTTTTCCTTTAGATCCCATATGGCACCGGACACTTTTACTCAGCATGTCTTTTTTTTTTTCCCTTAGATTCAAGTATATAGTTTCAAGTACATTAGTGAGAATTTGTATGGTTTTTAATACGATCCCCCGATTTGCTCCTCTCCTCTGGTTTTCCGCCTAGCCAAATTATTACTGCCAACTGCATTCCCTAGGCTGTGCTTCCCTTCCCCACGTCCATCTATCAACTAGTAATCTGTTCTCCTTTAACCCTTCATATCCCCCTTCCAGCCCTCAAACTGCCATCCTCTCTGTCTGTGACCAAATTGTCCTTCATATATGAGAGTCAGTTTTTCATTAGTTTGTTCTTTTTGTTCCTTAGATTGTGCATATAAGCAAGTCGTATGGTGTCTCTCTTTCTATGTCTGGTTATTTCACTCAGCATAATAATCTGTACATCCACCCATGTCATTGCAAATGCAAGGATTTCATGTTTGTGTTGGCTGAGTAATATTACATTATATATATGAACCATTCCTTTTATCCAATCGTCTCTTGATGGGCATTTAAGTTGCTTTTATGTCCTAGCTATTCCATATTGTGCTGTCATGAATATTGGGGTTCATAGATTATTGTTTTGTTTTCTTTGAATAAATCCCCAGAAGTGCAAATGAAGGATCAAATGGTCTATCCGTTTGTAAGGTTTTGAGAAACCTCTAGACTATTTTCCATAGTGCTTGCACCCATTTGCAATCCCACCAACGGTGTATGAGGGCTCCCTTTTCTCCACAGTCTCGACAGCACCTGTTGTTCTCTGATCTAGTGATGATAGTCATTCTGACGGGTGTCATGTGATATCTCGTTGCTTTCAGTTTGCATTTTTCTGATGATTAGTGATCTTGAGCAAATTTCCATATGTCTATTAGCGAACTGCATTTCCTCTTTGATGAAGTATCTGTCCATGTCTTCTGCCCATTTTTTAGTTGGATTGTTTGTTCTTTTGCTGTTCAGCTGTATGAGCTCTTTATATATTTTGGATATGAAACCCCTATGAGATGTATATTTAGCAAATATCTTCTCCCAGTTACTCATTTGTCTTTTTGTTTTATTTTGTCGATTGTTTCCTTTGCTGCACAAAACCTTTTTTCTATTTTTTCTTTTGTTTTCCTTGCTCACAGAGATATATCTGAAAAGAAATTCCTGTTAGTATTAGCAGAGTTTACAGCCTGTGGTTTCTTCTAGAAGTTTTATGGTTTTGAGTCTTACATTTAAGCCCTTAATCCATTTTGAGTCTAGTTTTGTATATGGTGTAAGAAGGTGGTCTATTTTCTGTTTTTTTGTTTGTTGTTTTTGTTGTTGTTTTATTTGTGATCTTTCTGTGCAATTTTTCCAACACCATTTATTGAAAGACTGTCTTTATCAAAGTGTATATTCTAGCCTGATTTGTCATATATTGAGTGAAAGGATAGGCATGGATATATTTTGGGCTCTCTTTTCTGTTCCAGTGATCAATGTATCTGTTTTTATGCCAGCACCATGCTGTTTTGATTATTGTATCCTAGTAGTGTAGTTTGATTCACTTAGTGTGATACCTCCAGCTTTGTTGTTCTTTCTCAAGTTTGTCATGGCTCTTCGGGGTCTTTTACAATTCCAAATACATTTTAGGATTATTTCTTCTCAGTCTCTCAAAATGCCATTTGTATTTTGATGGGGATTGCATCGGATCTGTAGATTGCTTTGTGTAGAAGGGCCATTTGAGTGATGTTGAGTCTTCCTATCCCATGAGTATGGAATAGCCATCCATGTATTTGTATCTTCTTCAGTTTCTTTTTTGAATGACATAATTTTCAGTGTACAGGTCTTTATCTCTTTGTTTTATTTGATTCTGCGGTATTTTACAGTTTTCGGTGTGGTCGTATATATGTTTGTTTTCTAACTTCTCTTTCCAAAGGTTGATCACTGGTGTATAAAAATGACTTCTAAAGATGTATTTTGTAACCTGCTACATTACTGAATTCATTGTTTAGTTCTAACTGTGTTTTGCGAACCTTTAGGATTCTGTCTGTCTAGTATGATGCCTAGGGGAAATACCAAGAGTTTTTCTTCTTTACAATTTAGTTACCTTTCATTTCTCTTTCTTGCCTTCTTGCTGTGGTTAAGACTTCCAACACAATGTGGGAGAGGAGTGGGCAAAGTGGGCGTCCGCGTCTCATTCCTGTTTTAAAGAAAACATTGTTAGACTTTCCCCAGAGTGCGATGTCAGTTGTAGGTTTGTCATATCTGGCCTATATTCTGTTGCTATGGTCTCTCTATTCCCACTTTGCTGAGAGGTTTTTCATAAATGGAGGCTGGGTTTTGTTGAACGCTTCATCTGCCTCTATTGATACTATCTTATGGTTTTTATCTTTCGATTTGTTAACATGCTGGATGTCATTAATTCATTTTTGTTTCTCATACAAACCTTGCATCCCAGGAATGAATGCAACAGGATCGTGGTGTATGATATTTTTAATGTATTGCTGAATTTGGTTTGCTCATATATTGTTGAGGATTTTTGCTTCAATGTTCCTGAGAGATCGACTTCTAGTGTTCTCATTTTGTAATGTCTTTGTCCAGTTTTGGAATCAAGGTAATGGCGGCCTCATAAAGGTGTTAGGGATCCTTCCCTGTTTCTGAGTGTTTTGGAATACGTTGGGAAAAGGTATTCATTCTTCTTCTATTGTTTGGTAAAATTTGCTTATGAAGCCATCTGGTCAAGGCCATTTGTTTTGGGGGAGGCAATTAATGATTCTATTTTTTTTTTATGGTAATCGGTCCCTTCAGATTTTCTCTTTCTTCTTGACTCAGCTTTGGGAGATAGTATGTTTCTAGGAGTGTGTCCATTTCTTCCAGATTGTCCAACTTGTTGGCATATGATTCCTCATATTATTTTCTCAAGATCTTTTGTATTTCTGTGGCGTCTGTGTCTATTTCTCTTATTTCATTTCCGATTCCATTTATTTGAGGCCTTTTTTCCTTGATGAGTCTTGTTAAAGGTAGGTCTATTTTGTTTATCCTTTCAAAGAACCAGCTCTTGTGTTTCTTCATTTTTATATTGTTTTTTCTAGACTGGATTTCCTTTATTTCCCTTCTGATCTTTATTAATTCTTTCCTTCTGTTCACTTTGGGCTATGTTTGCTGTTCTTTTTCTCGTTCTTGTAAGAGTCAGGTGAGATGGTGTATGTGACCTTCTCCTTGTTTCTTGAGGTAGACCAGTATTGCTATGAATTTCTCTCTTCGGACTGCTTTCCCTGAGTCCCATAGATTCTGAGTCATTCGTTTGCATTTTCATTTGTCTCTAGGTATGCTTTGATTTTTCCCTCGATCTCATTGATAAGCCATTTATTATTTGGTACCATGTTATTTAGCGTTCATGAGTGTGTCCTTTCCAGGTTTTTTTCTTTTCGTTGATTTCTCGTTTCGTACCATTGTGCTCAGAGCAGATGGTTGATAGGATTTCAGTCTCCTTAAATTTATTGAGGCTTGTTTTGTCTCCTAACATGTGGTCTATCCTGGAAAAAGTTCCATGTGTGCATGAGCAGAATGTGTATTTTGCTTCTTTGGGGTAAAATGCTCTGAACATATCTATTAAATCCATCTGCTCTAGTGTGCCTTTTGGACTATTGTTTCCTTGTTGATTCTTTGCCTGGAAGATCTGTGCATTGGTGTCAATGGGGTTTGAAAGTCTCCTACTGTGAGTGTGTTACTCTTGATCTCAATATATGTCACTCAATAATTGCTTTATATATGTCGCTGTTCCTATGATGTGTGGATATATATTTACTAGGGCATGTCCTCTTGATTTATTGATCCCTTTATCATTATATAATGCCCTTGTTATATCTTGTTATAGCTTTTATTTAAAGTCTACTTTATCTGCAATAAGTATCGTTACCCAGTTGTTTTTGTTTTCATTTCCATCTGCGTGAAATATCTTTTTCCATACCTTTACTTTCAGTCTGTGTGGGTCATTTGATTTAAAATGGGTTTCTTGTAGACAGCTTACAAATGATGGATAAGTCCTGTTTTCTTATCCATTTGGCTACCCTATGTCTTTTGATTGGAACATTTCATTTGTTTACATTTAAGCTGATTACTGAAAGGTACATAGTTACTGCCATTTTATCATTCTTATTTGTTATTTCTATTCTTCTTGTTTACCCCTTCTTTTTCTACGGAAGACTCTTTAACAGTTCTTATAATACTGACTTGTTGGTGATGAATTTCTTCAACTTTGTCCTGTCTTGGAAGCTCTTTATCTTACTTTCCATTTGATTCAAACGCCTTGCTAGCTAGAGCATTGGAGTTTATAGATTCTTGTTTTTGGTTTTCTTTTTGTTGTTTTTGTTTTTGTTTTTGTTTCTTAAATCACTTTGAATATTTCTTGACAGTGGCTTCTGGCCTGCAGAGTTTCCACTGAAAAACCAGCAGACATTCATATGGGTGTACCCTTGAAAGTAAGTCACTGCCTTTCTCTTGCCGTTTATAAGATTCCCTTTTGGTCTTTGATCTTTGTCATTTGAATTATGATGTGTTTTGGGTCTATTTGAATTCCACTTATTTGGGAATCTTTGTGATTCCTGAATTTGTATGTCTAACCCTTTGGCAGGTTAGGAAAGTTTTGTCATTATTTCTTCAAATAGATTCTGAATCCCTTGCCCTCTCTCTTCTCCTTCAAGTACTCCTAAGATCTGGATATTGTTGTGCTTCTTGTTGTCCCAGAGGTCTCTTAAACTATCTTCATTTTTTAAAATTCTTTTTTTTTTTCTTTTCGCTCTTCTGTTTGGGTTCATTCTGCTACCTTGTCTTCCAGGTCGCTGATTCGATCTTCTGCTTCTTGCTACAGGATTGTACTTGTGCATCATTCTAGTGTATTCTTCATTTCAGTTACTGTATTCTTCTTTTCTGTCTGGTTATTTTTGTCTGTTTGTTTGTTTTTCTTATTCTTTCTATCTCTCTATTGATATTGTCATTGTGCTCATCTGTTCTCCCCATAAGTTCATTGGGAATCCTTAGAATCATTATTTTGAACTTTATATCTGGTAAGTTGCTTGCCTTCATTTCATTTAGCTTCTTTTCTGGAGTTTTCTCCTGTTGTTTCATTCGTGGCATGTTTCTTTGTTTTCGCATTTTCTTAGTCTCTCTGTGTTCATTTCTATGTGTCCGGAATTTATGTTTCGTCTCTCAGCCTTTGCCAGATGACGTAACGTGGAAACCGTCCTGTGTGTCCCAGTGCCACATTGTCTCTGATCTCCTCTGCCGGGGTGTTTGGGTATGATCTCTCTCGGTTTTGTGTGATCATCTGTTTTTGCCTAGCCTTTAGCTAATGGGGCTAGTCAGGTGTTGGTCTGTTGGGATCTGGTGCCAGCCTCCAGATGCATTGGTTTTGTGGCCCTTTGGGATGGGCTCCACAGTAGGCCAATATCAGCCACAGTATGGAGGCTCCACAAAAAACTAAGACTTGATCTGCCATAAAATCCAGCAATGCACCTACTGAGTATTTACTCCAAAGACTTGAAAACTCTTATCTCAAAAGATATTTGCTCTCCTATGTTCATCACAGCATTATTCACGGTGGCCATGGGATTGAAGCAATGAAATTATCCTAAGATAAATGACTGCTAAAAGAAACAGTGGTTCATATATACAAAGAAATAGTACTTGGCCATAAGGAGAGATGAAATACTGCCATTTGCGACAACATGGCTGGACCTTGCGATAATCATGCTAAGCAAAATAAGCAAGACAGAAAAAGTTGAAAACCACATGATATCACTTATATTTTCAATATAAACCTCAAAGCTGCGAATGAACAGGACGAACAAACAGAGTCTCATGAACATGGGCAAAGGCTAATGGTTACCAGAGGGTAGATGGGAGGCAGTAGTGGGAGGTAGATGGAGTATAAGAGGTCAAATATGTGCTGAGAGAAAGAAATCTAAGAATGTGAAGGGAACACACAATGTGATATATATGTATATATTTCCCTTACTGTTATATTGTACAAATGACACTGACCAGATTTCGTGAAGCAATGTCATATACTCCCCCAAAATTAATTATTTACTGAAAAAAATTCTGGTAGCTCTTCTACCAAAAGCACTCCTGACTCCATGTTGTTCCCTGTTTTTCGCCTATCGTTACGGTCACGGTATCAGTATCCACACACCAAGAATGAGTTTTTCTGATGGTAGAATGAAAAAAACTTTTCATCTTCACCAAGTATGGAAAGGTGTCCTTTTTCCAGGATGACAACTGCCTGAGTGTTCGATTTATGGAGTTATATAGTATCTTCATTCACCATTTCACTTGGATCTCCTTTTCCTTGCACTCCACATTTTGCTCTATTGCTTTCTTTTTCTTATTGTTATGATGTAAAGTCATTATAAACCCACGGTAAGTAAACTATCCAGACATTAATACCAATGGCAACAACATATGCAGAACCGACGGAATAAGACAGCTAGAATCCACCATAAACGGGCAAAGCTGAGCGCCAAAGAGCGCTTCACTATTCAGTTAATGAAATGCTGAATGATTGTTGGCCGAGTTGCAGAGACAATCAAACTGGCTTTCCTGGGTAGTCACAGTGACTCATTGATCAGCTCTGTCACTTGAGACAGTTAGTAAAGGGAAAAAGATCTCTCTCCTTCTACCCCGGTAGTATGAAAGCATGAAAGCAGGAAGGAGAAGGGAGGAGGGTGTGATGTGTAGATGTTAAAGCATGAAGCCAGGCCTGTGGAAACCTAGGGAGAAATCGCAGGTGAATGTGTCCGAGGATAAGCGGCATGGCCCGTCACTCAGCACGTGGACTCCCGAGCACCTTTGAAGCCCGTTTCAGGGTGGGCGAGTGATGCAGCTCAGAGACATGAAAGTGAGAACCATATTTGAAGTCAATCAAATGCAAAATATGTACTTATGGGAAAATTGGAGACTTACTGAAATAGGATTGTCTCAGAAATCCAAATAGTATGATTGACAATACCATGAGATACCAATTTTTTTTTTCATTCAAACAGATTATAGTGTGTATAAACTTGCTGATGTTGATGTTCATTTATTTCATTCATGGATTTACTTTTTTACTATGTATAGAAACATGTACGTTACTAGGTGCTGTATATAGTAACATATGTGTTATTAAGTGCTATGTGTCTTTTGTTAGGTACTAAGATTTATTCCTCACAGAAAGTAGAATGAAAATGGGGCTAAATAGAGATGGCCACCATGTATTTGAGATTAGTTCAGGCAAGAAGCTTGAGGGGTCTCTTGAAAGACAAGGCATTTAGGCTACATCTGAAAGGCAAAGTCGGGTTTTAATAGACAAAGTAGGCGGCAACAGGATGTTTAGGAAGAAACAGCACAAAGGATGACACAAAGGTGTGAAATGTGTACTCGGGTAGGAGTAGACCAGGGAGGTTGGAGGGTGGGTATGTGCAAGAGGGTCATGGAAGCCATAAATAGAACAGCAGAGTATGGGAACCAAGTTAGATTTTGGAGCTTACTGTCTAGGCGGTGGAAGCAGGTGTAAGTTTGTGCAAGAGGACACATGATTTAGGAGAATATATACATCAGTATGAAGGATCAATTATAGGAATGACTGAGGGCAGTGAAATCACTTAGGAGGTTATCGTGATATCCCTGATAGAAGGACTGAAAGACAACATAGGTTCAATGAGCTGTCCACTGTGGATGGAGCTTGAGGGAGGATGAGTTGCAAACTTGGTGTGCTCGTGCAACACTGGTCTTGTGAAATGGACATTCTCAATCGGAAGGTCTGAATGCGGACTACGATTCTGTGTTTCTAACAGACTGCTAGTCCATGAATCGTATTTTGAGTAGCGAGATTTGGGATAAGTCCATGGAGCCATCTTGTGAGGCTGGCTCCGTGTGTCCTTAAGTAAGATGCTAGGATCAGGGGAAGATACACACTCCATGACCAGACACATTCAGTATGAGGCAGCCCAGCCAAGAGGTAGAAAAAGTGGATTGTTGTTTCAGAAGTGAGACTGAAGCTCAACTTATTGTTCAGTCACAAGAGGAAGAAGGGAAGGAGAAAAGCATGTGGCAAAGACTTCCCAGGGAGTTACAGTGCTAACAAAAGGGTCCAAAACAGAGTGTGATGGGAGATGCGCGAAAAAAAAGACACTTCCTACTTACTTCTTCATGGCATTAATGCATGTGCCTTTAGTGATTGATTGATTGATTGATATGAAGAAGAAATCTTGGTCATCCAAATAACATAACGTCCTAAAGTAATAACACTCACGCTAATCTGCACCAGCGTAACTTCAAGAACATATCAAAATCTGCTCCTTCACAGCCGCCCCCAGCCTGCTGTTGATGTCACAAAGGTACATCTTTATACTCTGTGTACATCTTTATACTCTGTCCAAAAACAAACTGACAATAGTTTTTTTTTTTTTTTTAGAATATATTAGTCTCTGAAATCGAGTAGAAACAACTAGTAGAGCTACGAACCAAAGTCACACCAATACTAGGTATTATCACTGTCCGTGTGGAGTGTTAGCAGAGATTCTTCTTTCTCCATAATGCTTTGAGCCTCTGCCCAGTGTCATTTCATTCCCACATGCAGGCATGTAGAGTGGTCAAGATCTATGAGCATTGGTTTATGTGGGAATGTCTTCAGGTCTCCCCCATTGTCAGGTACTTTTGCCTGATGTAGGATCTTTAGTTAACAGCTTTTGTCCTTCAACACTTTAAATACATCAATCCAGTGCCCCCGGTCTCCACAGTTTCTGATGAGAAATCTGCTCATACTCTTATTGGCAAAAGGATAACGAAAGCCACCCCCTCTCGGCTGCATAGATGTTAATAATATAACTGCTCTTGTGAACATGACATTTACTATAATATCATGATGATAGTTAAGTCATAGCATCATTTTTAAGAAAAAGGAATGGAATATTTTCTATGTGGACACTGTAAGGTCTTGAAAAAGACAAAACCGATTACAGATTTTCAAATTATACATGACAAGATCACTGAAGCATCCGACAGATTTTACTTTCTAATAAAGTAAATATCAATCTTTCTCACAGTAACGAAAAGCTCTTTGGGTCATTTTTATTGTATTGTATCATTATATCTTCAAGTGTAAAGGAGTGTTGAGATCAGGAAGGGAGAAAAGCACTGTGGTTTCCCCCTAGCTGTGATTGGTCCCTGTCTTGCTCTGAACCACTAAGACAGCATTGGAATGGAATTACAAAAGTCTCCTATATAAGGCCCTCGTTGGCCTGAGGTTTTCATCAATACAGCCCAGAAAGTTGATTTGTGGTGAGCAGTTGGACTCGACTGGTTAGCTTATTGTCTACTTTTTGTGTTGTTTTTCTTATTTTTCTTCTGTATTTATTGCGTCTTTTCTCATTTTTTTCATTATTCTTAATAGTCTTAGTATATTTTCTCATTCAGTTTTCTTTTCTCCACTATCTTTTTCTTCTCCCATTTATTTTGTTATTTCCTAAATGTTTTTATTATTATTTTTTCTTTAATCCTTTTTTAGTTAGTATTGTTAGCATTGTTAGTACATTTACTAGAATCAGTTTTGGTATTATTAATATAGTTATTATTTGTAGTATTTGTTAGCACAGTTAGAAAGCATCGTTAGCATTGTTTATATTAGTATCAGTCAGCATAGCATAGTTAGTATTGTTTTTAGCGTAGTAAGCATAGTTAGCAATTAGTATTAGCATAGTCAGTAGAGTCGGTATAATTTGCTAGCATAGTTTGCTTTGGTAGTTAGAACTGTGAGTGTATAGACAGGGCGTCACCATGCTACGTGACCTTGGAGCCATCCCTAGTGAGGAGCAGCCCCGTGTTGTGTGCTACGAGCTCCTGCACACCATTAGCGAGGGAACTTTCGCCAAGGTGGAGTTGGCCCGGCACGTTTTGACCAGGATAGAGGTGGCTGTCAAAGTCATTGATCAGCACGGGTCCTATAGACCTTTCCGAGAAGTGCAGTCCATGAAAAGCCTGAACAACCCCAATATCGTGAAACTGTTTGAGGTGATTGACACCAAGAGCACTCTCTTCCTCATCATGGAGCATGTGGATGGAGGGAACCTGTCTGACTATCTTAAGAACGGTGGCAATATGACAGAGCGCGAGGCCCGACGTATCTTCCGGCAGCTGATGTCGGCTGTCCACTATTGCCACCAGGGGGGCAATGTCCACAGGGACCTAAAGCCACGGAACAGTCTCCTGGATGCCGACTGGAACATCAAACTCGCAGACTTTGGGCTCAGTAATGAGTATGTTGGCCAGAAGCTGACCACTTTCTGTGGCAGCCTCAATTACATCGCCCCAGAGATTCTCCTGAGACAAAGCTATGACGGTCCCGGAGTGGATGTATGGAGCCTGGGAGTCATCCAGTTCAAAATGGTCTGTGGAAGACTGTCGTTCGCATGAGACAACATAAGGGAACTATGGGGGAAGATTATCAGAGGGCAGCACAGTCTGCCCTACTTCATTTCTCCAAAAGGAGCGGACCTGATCGGGAAGTGTCTCACTGTTGGACTCTGCCAATATGGAACATTTGAAGAACTCATGAGCCATTCCTGGATGAACATGGGGCAGCAGGAACTGAGGCCATATCGGGAGACACCATGTGAGGTGTTAAACTCCCAGGTGAACACAGGAAATGAAAAATATGGGATTTCAGCAAGAAACAATGAGGGGGCTCTCAGAGACAAAAGAACATGAGAGCACAATGACCACATACTATATACTGAGCCACAAAACACCCAAGGGGAATGGCCACACCATAACCGTTAGTCCCTTCCCCAATGCGAAGCCCTCCATGGCTGGCTCCAGTTATTACCTGAGCCATAGTGTCTACACATCAGGCCGCAGATCAAAGAGGTGGCCAGTCCACCAGCCAGCCTGGACTGGAGCTCCGCCATGCCTGCACCCACGCCTGAGCATTCCCTCAGCGGGACCAGAGCCAGGGTTCCCCAGTCCTTCCCCGAAAGCAGAATCAGGGACCACCAGTCCGGCAGCTGAACTAGAGCCAGGGACTGCCACCTCCAGCCCTGTACCCCACCTTAGCTCATGGGAATCCATCTCCATGGACAGCACCAGCAGCAACATAGGTAGCGGAGCCCCAGAAAGGCAGCCTGGACGTGAGACCCCACCTCTTGCTCAGGCCAGAGCCAGAGAGTCGGTGGGTGGCTAGAAGGTTCTGGCACTTTTGCATAAAGCGCCTCTGCTGTGGCTCCTCCACTCAAAAGGCAGAAGTGCAAAGTGCAGCCTTTATAACACAGTCCTGACAGCAAGGCAGGGCTGCAGACAAAGACTTTGGGGGGCCCAAGCACACCTCCCTGCATTTTAAAGAATGAACTCAAAAAAGCTGAGTTCCAAAGAGCCTGGTGATAAGGTGCGGGAATCGGGCAGAGGCTGGACACAAACAGCTGCAGGTGGGAGCCGTGCAAGGAGGGCATGCTGTGTGTGAAGGACTTGATTCCACTGGACGAAGAGGTGTGCAAACTGGCCCTGAGTTCTCTGCACAGGATTCACATCAGGATGGTAGCGGACATCTCTGTGGCTTTCAGAAGCACCGGACTGTTCAGCTCAGAGTATTCCTGGAGCCCTCTGGAGGACATAAGAAGAGGTCGCCCTCACTGCAGATCCACTCCTTAGCATCTACCTGGGTGAAGCTTGAGATCAGACTCTTTTTCCTGGGGCCCTTCTCCCATTCCCTGCTCCTCTCTTCCTCCATGTTTGTGGAGGAGTGGTGGTTCTTGCTAAAATTCTTGGTTTTCCCTTAACCTTGTGATAAAGTGGATTGTTCCATAAAGATGTTTCAGATACTGTTTTGCATTCTCCCTGAAGAGAATTGGGGTTGTGGATCCCCCAGTTTGAGAAGCATGTAGTGATATAGTGTGGGGACTTAATTAGAACGAATGGAAATAGGACTGAAGAGAATGATGCTGTCAGTTCTCAATAGGAATGAATGTGGTTCCAAGGGGAGAAGGCCTGTGAGCCATCCTGCAAGGCAGAAAGGTAGAGATTGTGAGACCTTCCTCCACTCATTACTTCACGTTTTTAGAATGACTAAAGGGAACTTTAGTCCTGTGGCCTGTGTTCATTAGGTCTATGATGTGCATAATAGCATAGCAAAGTCCCGTGAACCAGCCTCTGTAGGGCATCAGGGAAGTGGCGGGTTTGTGGGCCGAAGCGGCTTGGCGGTCACTCACCTGTGCAGTGTCCTCATGATGAGGCAGGAGCTGGGCATTCCCCTTGGCACATTGGAAAGGGGCCTGATGTGTCCGTTTGACCTGGAAATGGAGAGGAAGCATGGGGGCAGGCGTGAGCTGGAGTGTGAGGTGCATACAGGACCAAGGTGGGGGGTGAGGCAGGGGAAGGGGTGTTTGACCAGCACCCCAATCACAGACTGACAGCAAAAGATAGCTGAGTCACAGAAGACAAAAGAGACAATCTTCTAGCTGAATGAGGATTGTTTGGTGATGCTACATCGCACTGAGCGTGTGCACGGTCTTATGAGATGTGTTGGCGGATGGTGTGGCGTACCACACAGACCCCTTTGGGACTGAAACACTCTCTCCCAGCTGCTGAGAAAGTTGGCTGTGATGATTCAGTCAGGGCCTATGCCTGGATTTACCTCCATCAGAGGAGAGTGGCCTCACCCAAATTTATCCTCCCTCTCTTGAGGTAGCCTAAGGACGATACCCGGCATACATGGGGATGTAAAGGCTGTCACCATTGCTCAAAGCACAGCTCTCTGCAGGCACACTCAGCTCAGGGAAACCACACGGGATGAGCTGACTTCCTTGCTGAAACCACATGATTGTCCAACTCCTTCTTCCC
>PUFA01001320.1:0-45701 GCA_003508835.1 Eonycteris spelaea
AAAGGAGTACCACAGTTACGTGAAGAACACTGAGCCATGGCTTTACACTGTCTGTTGTAACTCGTGGTTAGGAAATGTACTGACAGGTAATGTTGTGTTTTTCCCAAACAAGAGATTTTTTTTTTTAACATTCAGGTATTTCACTTTTAGTAACTAACCTCATGAAATATTGTACACAAACATGGGGAGACATGTACAGAATGTTTACAATAATTGTCAAATAAGAATTTTAAGGATCCCAATTTGATAGAAAAGTGTGTGTGTGTGTGTGTGTGTGTGTGTGTGTGTGTGTGTGTGTGTGCAGACAAAGGAATTGAAGGCAAAAATGAAAAGAGTTAGGGAGAATATTCAGAACAACATTTCCCTCTGATTGGAGAAACAACATTCACAATGCAGTGATGGGGAGGGTTGCAGACCCCTGTTTGGAGATCAGTGTGAAGCAGAGGACTCCATTCCTGCCGTCCCCTCCCTGTGGTTCATGGTCATAGGAGATTCAATGAGGAGATATAAGGAAAGCCCTTGGAGACACATTGTGACAGTGTCAGTGCTATTTAGTGGTCCAATTAAGAAATCTCAAAGGATATGCAGGAACTTACCCAGTGATAATTCCAGGACCGAAGCTGGAAGGCTACAGAATGGAGAAGGAAGAACACTCAGATTTTTATGCACATTCTATTGCATCTTTCAAATTCTCTACAAGGGTTTATTCTGGTTGCTCTTAATATAAAAAAGAAAAACCATGTGATTAGAACTAACCATTCAAACTAGTGGCACGAAACACAAGCATTATTTTGTTGGTGGTCATGGGATTGGCGTTCAGGCAAGGGGCAATGGGCGGACACTTTCTGTTCTGTAACATTGGGTCTCATCAGAGAAGACCCCCTTGCTGGGTATCTTAGTCCCATGCCTGCAGCTAGACCTGGGCATGGTTAGAGGACGCACATGAGACATGCCAATGTGCCCTGAGTGTCCTCACAGCAGGGCAGTCTCAGGTCATTCAGATCTAGTACTCTGTGGCTGAGAGCTCCACAGGGCAGTAACCAGAGTGGCCATGCAGAGGCTCATTATCGATACAGGCATAACTTTACACATGACAGTGTTGTTTCCAAGGCATCTGTCACTGACAAAGAACACTAGTGCCACCTCTGCTCATAAGAAGGACCAGGACCCCACTTCTTCTTAAAAAAAAAAAAAAGAAATTGAAAACATGTTTGAAACTTTTACATGCATAGATTAGTTTTAAAAATACTCAGTAGCAGGGGTAGTCCCCAAAATATAAGATACACAAATGGCACCTTTTGTTCCACAGTCAAGTGTAATAAACACACGGGGTGGACTCCTGCCTCTACCACCATGAACTTTTTGAAAAAAAACACACACACAAACACTAGGGAAATGTACCGGAGAGTTTTGGAATGATGAATACAGGTCTACGCACATTGATGCAGAGTCCACCGCTCACATGGGGCCACTGAAGCGTTAAAGGGGGAGGCATGGTCTGGAGGATGCATAAAGCAGAAGCTATCCCACATGGGGAAAGAACCTCGTGGTCATGAAGGGCAAGCAAGTGGAAACAGGAAGTCAGCCGGGGGATGTTGCAATAGTGCAGGCAGGAGGGAGTGGGGACCAGTTGGAGCGAGGGATGGAGGATGAAGTTGCAGAAGTGCACACAGGAATGAAGGAGAGGTGATGCAGGACAAGACTCTGAAGGAGGTGCTCTGGACCGAGGCCCTCCATCTTTCTGCAGAGTGCACAGGCAGGGCTCAGCCGCTGTGGTGACAAATACCCTGCCTTAATGAGCATCAGAGCCACCAGCCTCTGTGAAGTGCCATGGGCCTCGTGTGTCGGCACTGAACATGCACCCCCCTGGGCCCAGCGGTTTCACACCTGGCAGGGTTTCCTGAAGACACACTGGCCTGGACAATCCAAGATCTAGTATCATTGAACCAAAACCTGAGCTGTGAAGGTCGGGAAACAGCCTACCTGCCTTTCAACAAGGAACTCAGTGAGGAAACCAAAGACTGTGTGATAATCTCTTAGATTTTGAGACTTGGGGAACATGCTTCAATCATATATTAAAAGAACACCCTGAGCATTGAATGTGCACATGCAATGGCAGGGTCTATGATACTCACATTACTGGGCTTTCAAGAAAAAGGAATTGTTTCGTTGTCTCAAAAATAGTGCAATGCAAAATATTTGTAGGGAAAGAAATTCGAATCTCATCAACCTTCTTGTAATAATTGGTGAAATAAGGAAAAGGAGTACCACAGTTATGTGAAGAACACTGAGCCATGGCTTTACACTGTCTGTTGTAACTCGGGTAGGAAATGTACTGACATCCACACCATCACGCACGATCTCCGATAGTACTGTTCCCATGACCTCCTTCCAGAGCAAAAAAAAAAAAAAAAAAAACTTCAAGAAATTGTCTAGTAAAATAGTGATATACGGACACATGGAAAGTACCAAATTTGCATTTATTTTTCTCAATTAACACTGGGGGAGCTTTACAGGAGAGAAGGGGTGACTTGATGGTAGTGACTAGGGTGAGTGTCTATAATAATTCATTGAGGCCTAATTTGTTAGGGTGATTTATTTTATATAAAAATAGTTCAAATGAAACCAATAGTAGATAAATCGTTTCATGGAAAAATCTTCAACAGGAAACATAAAATATACATCTACATCCAGTTCTCAATCTATACAATAGAGACACTAGTTAACCATCTGGTAACTGTGTTGAGGAGGGAGAGGAGGAGCAGGGAGGAGGCCCCTGTTCCTTGGCCTGATCCAAGCTTCCTAACACTGTGGAAACTCCATCTCTGCTGAGACTCAGGCTGAGGCCCCTGGTCCTGACCTGTATGGGTATTGATACCAGAGCTGCAAGGAAAACACAGGTGCTAGAGGCCCTGGGGAGACCAAGAGACAGTTGGGGGAGGGCTCCCAGGTGAGGGCCTGCAGGACCCAGAAGGCTTCTCACACCCTGGAGAAGTGACCACGGGCTCTGGCTTCCCCAGGGGTCAGGTTGACAGGACACTGAGGCCTGGTGCTACTCTCAGCTGGGGGTGTTGTCTCTACCCGGAGTTTCTACAATGTCTTCAGGACCAACTGAACTTGGGCACTTGGTCGGGCAGCTTGCAGGTGACTTGTGGCCAGGACAGTGAGAGTGATGCAGAAGGACGGACGGACTCTGGGACTCCAGGGTGAAAAGGCCGAGCCCCTCTTCTGATGACACAGGTGGGAGTGGTGACCCTTCCCTTCAACCTAACACTGAACGTGACCCATCGTGAGCCCCGCAGAGCAAAACTGGACAGAGACCCGGAGCCCTTCCCTTTTCCCCTAATCATCTTTATTTTTTAACATCCCAACGCTTTGCTTGTGCCTTGCATTTGAAAAACCATGATGTTGTGGTAATAAATAAAAAAAGTTATATGGCTTAAAGTGTTCCAATATGAAAAAATTAAGGACTGCTATTTCAAATGTAATTAAGCCAATATATGTTTTCTTTTTGACAAATTTGAGAAGGAAAAGAAACTTAAGCATTTGTAATGCTACTCCCTACTGTGTATCCAATGAGCATTGCATTAAATTTTCTTCAGTATTTTTGCCATTTGTTTGGTGTGTGTGTGTGTGTGTGTGTGTGTGTGTGTGTGTGTATCAAACCTATATAGAACCTTAGCCCCAGGCCCTCCACAGGGCTCCAGAGATGCTGAGGGGTCCCCAGCCAGGATTGGACCCTGCAGTGTCCCCTCACTTGATGCTGGGACTACGAAGTGCACACAGGGTTGCAGAGCTGGGCCAGGTGAGCTGCCCTGCTTGCATGAGAAGGAGCCCAAGTGCACTCCCATCCTGCTCCCTATTCCCGAGGAAGCCTGATGTCGGGGAGGTCAGGACAGCCCCTCTATCTCATCACACCCAAGGATAAGGGATCCGGTGCTAAATCTCTAGCTAAGAGATGCTCCCTGTTGACCCGAGGGCGTGGATAGGGCACACGTGTGTCCTGGAGGGCCAGACAGTAAATAAATCCTGTGAACTTCACACGTAAAATTACTACGACCGAAGCCCTCTCGTGAGATTAAGGAGGCCGCGGAGTGATGGGTCCAGCAAACTTAGAAGCTCACATGGCTAGCGTATCCCCTCTAGGAAGGATGTTCTCAGGGAATTCTTCATTTTCCTGCACTTTTTTTTTTCATCCTTGATCCCTTGCATGTTCATGCAATAAAGGTCGCCCTACATCTCTCCTCAGTACGGTTACTTTTAATAAAACCTCCCCTCCACCAAAAAAGGTAAGAAGAAATGAACATGCACATTTAATGCCTTAATCTTTCCATCCCAAGCATTCCAAGTCACAGTTTTTCTTCCGGTCCTTCTTCCACCTGAATTGCTTCCTTTGCTCCTACTCCTGAAGCACCTCCTAGGGAATTTCTAGAAAGCTACAGGAATGGGAAAAATGTGCTTCTCCAGAGCCATCTTGTGGGGGGTGCCCAGGGCAGAACCAGATCTCACAGGCCTATCCAGCAGGGTGGGGCCAGCACTTCTGACTCCCAGCCCAGCTCTCTGCCCGGGCCACTCAGTGGAGCACGAGATGATTCAGTGGTGCAGGAGGGGTTCAGGAGCCAGGGCAACACTAGCAGAGAGGATGTGGAGAACTGGAGGGAGATGTTACAGACACTGACGTTTCCAGGACATCTCAAGTGCCTGGATGGACAAGGTCCTTCAGGACGAGAATCATAATAAGAGAGGAGGAGGCTCTCGGAAGTATCACAAAGAAGAGCGAACGAATAAGAGAAAGACAAAAAAGAAAGAAGAAATAAGATCCATGTAGATGTCGCTCTCTGTGCTGGAGTCTTCAAAATTTGCAAAACAATCCTCAAGTGACAAGGGCTGTCATGATGTTGGGTGGCCGGGAATGGAAAGTGGAGAATGATGAGTCGAGGTGAGAACTCTGGACCCTGCTGTTCTCAGCCGAATAAATAAAGCCTGATCTGAAGACACTCTGTCCTCCCTTCTAAGCTCCTCCCCAGGGCCTCGATTGCTTCACCTCTGCAATGAAGAGTGGCTCTCAGGTCTATAGGGCCCCCTGTCAGCCTTTGACTTCTGTAAGTGTGACCTGGAAATCATGCCTGTGTCACCTTGTTCCTCTAAGCTCCCACTAAACTAGGGAAATTGTTTAGTATAATGTAAAGTAAGTAGGAAAAAGTAAATATTGAAAATTATTGCAGAAATGAATGATACTGAATAGAGAAAACCAACAATGAAAATCAGAGTATCTAAAGGACCAAACAAATAGATAAACCTCCAGTCAGGCTGCTAAAAAGAAAATAAAGAGAGGTGAACCCATTACTAACGTCTTCGCCCACAGAGGAGTCATCACTCAGGACTGCGTAGACATTAAAAGACTACTAAAGGGATATTTTGGGCAACTTATGCCCACAAATTTCATTGCTTAGGTGAAATGAATCAATTCCTTGAAAGGCAGAAACTACCAAACTCAACCAAGGTGGAGGAAATGATCTTTGTTCATAGGTATATTACTTAAATGAATGGAATCCATGATGAATAACCCAAATAACAAAGTGGCAGACACAGACGTTTCGCTAGTGCATTCTGCTACATTCTTACAAAGCGAAACACAGTTTTACAGCACAACCTTGCCTTTGTGTCCCTCGGTGTTTACCCAGGTGAGTTGAAAAATTATGTAACAACAAACCCATACACAGGAAAGTTGATGGTAGATTTATTCACAACAGCACAAAACTGGAAACATCCAAGATGTCCTTCGATACACGAATGAATAAATGAATTTCAGTGAATTCGTTCAATGGAATATGTTCCACGGGTTAAAAAACTGAAGAATATCTATGAAAAACATGAAGGAAACTTGACTGTACATTACTAAGTGAAAGAAGTCAGCCTGAGACAGTGAAAGGTGAGTGATTGCCAGGAGCTCAGGAGAAAAGGCAGAGGGGTTAACAAGGGAAACAGGAGAGTTTAAGGTCGGTAAAAATATGTGGCATTACACTGTAATGGCGATGTGTGATCTTACCCATTATGGCAACAATGGATAGCAATAACATATCAATATTGGTTCATGAGACACATTAAAAATATTAAAATAGAATTTCAAAGCCATACCCACTCCATCCTATTCAGAAAGACTTTTGTATTCCAAATTTGAAATGAGGGAGAGAAAATATGATTTAAAGGAAAATAAATCAACTTGTTGGTGAAGAGGTTGCTAGATGAGTCAGAATTGAAAGAGGAAGATCTTTCAAATGGAAATGGCTGAAAAATGCAGAGCAAGTGTAAGAAAAGTAAATCTTCCTGAAGAGGTAACAACAAAAAAAGTTAGACAATGCTATGAGTTTACATACACATAGAGTGTCATTTCATTGCCGTTATCAACTATTTACACAGAGGAAGAATAAAAAGCAACATTTCTGGTGTACAGTCATCTCAGATAAAATTGTCCATCATTAATCTCACTTTTGCTACAGAAAAGGACAAAATGAACACGTACAAGATAGACTCAAAGGAATTATTCAGCACTTTAAAAAGATGCTCAGAGGTCAGATAACAATCCTGGTGGCAGAGCCCGGGAAAAGTCCCCCAGGAGGAGGAGCATGAGTTGGTGGTCACTGTGTCCTCAAGGGATTCGCAGGTGGTTCCTCGGAGGCTCCTCAACGATGCAGCCCATAAGTTGTCAGCTTCAGATCCTTCTTTTGCAAATCACAGATTAGGATCACCTGAGACAAAAAAAAATATATGTATAACTAAACTATTACAAAACAGAAAAAATAAACGCTTAATCCAGCTGACTCTGGCTGTTCCTGGTCAATGCAGTGGAGCACTGTAAAGAGTGGTCACGACCCCTTCTAACTGTCTGAAAAACCCCACGATATAGAGATACATTTCATTACATACAAACGGAAAACTTTTATATGGCATATGGTTCAACAGAAAAGTAAAAAAAAAAAAATTTTGACGAACTAAAAACCTCATGTGTATTATAGTTTTGGGGAACTCAATAACAAATTATTGAAAAAGAAAGAAGACTACCAGCAATCCATTCAACGTGCTGGACTCGACAGTCACTTTTTTCAACATGAGTAAAGCTTTCAAAGAAAAAAACAAATGGCTTTTAACCTCAGTCAAGAACTTATATTTAAATTACACTGCAATACCACTGTAGCTAAAAAAAAGTGCACCCAGGTACCACGTCGCACCTATCAGAAGTAAAATTACAAAAGTTCACATGTACTATGCTAGTGTGGTTGTACGCGAGCTTTAGGAAAGCATCAATCGGTACCTATGGGAGGAATTTGACAACATCTAGTAAAACTGCATTAGCACTTACCCTTTACTCAAACCGCCCAATATCGTGAAATCAATCCCATTGAGAAAATGGAAAAAATATGAAAAGAATCACACACGAGGCCATGTATGGCAATACTTAGTTCTAATCACTGTTTTATGAAAATTTCTATCAACAGCCACCCAATGGCTCTGAGTTTTCCTAATACTTTTAAAAACTATTGCGAAGGTTCACCAGGTCAAGATAGGTTGTTTTGAACTGTATTCTGATGGTTCTGTTTGTTGTTTTGTTTGTTTGTTTGATTGTTTCTTTTTGGTTACCCCAATTGAAGAAAGCATCAGTGCTATCTGCTCCTGTGGGTTTTTCAGGTCAGTGCCCCTGAGACTGGTCTGAACTCTTTCTTTTTAGGATTAATTGTTATCTGTTTTTGGTAGTCAGAGCATACATCCATACAGAACTAATTGAAACGTAGCTGCTTCTATTCATCTATTGAAATGTTTTAGTAATATTAGAATGATAACCTCACTGAAATGTTGGCATTTAACCACTAATAATATCATTAGGATCTTGTGTCATATGAGTGTGTGTGTGTGTTGTGTGTGTGTTGTGTGTCTGTGTGAGGAGAGTGAGAGAGAGAGAGAGAGCAAGAAAGAGAGACACAGAGACAGAGAGGAAGATAGCTTTTCTTAACCAATGATTAAATTTATATAATGGCTAAAGAAATATTTAGGGTTTTCATTTTTCAATGAGTAAGTTAGGAAGGGTTACATTTTTTTCTGAAATTGTGTCAATTTGTACACATTTTCAAATACATTGGCATAAATTTGTTCGGTATATGGTATTGTCTTTTTATTTTTCATCTCTGTTGCCTTGTAGGTATATCTTCCTCTAAATTCAAAGAAAAGTTGATGTGATTTTACTTTTCTCAATCAATCTCACCAAACATTTGGCCATATATTTCTAAATAGAACCAATTTTGGCTTATTTAGTTATTATTTATTATTATTATTAATTTACTATAATTATATTTTCTCTTTCATCAAATTCTAATTGTACACCATTCTAGTTACATTATTTGGATATAGTGCTTTCTTTTCTAATTTAAATTAAGTAATTAAATTCATTAATGTTTCTGCAGTTTAAAAATAAATAAGGCTATATATTTCTCTCACTATTTTGCATCCTCTCACAGTTTTTATTTGCACAATTTCAGAGGCAACAGATGGTCTCGGTTAGTGAGGAGATAAGACTTTAGGGTTGCAGAGTGCCAGAAACCTGATGGCTTTTCAGAAACTGAATTAGATGAGCTTTAAGTAGCCTAAATGAAGCCATGTACGAAGAGCACCTTCTGAAAACCAAAGGCGAACCAGATATTACATTTTTAAATTCATCCTCGGCTTTTTTTTTCACTTCTGTATCTGCATAAATTTGTCCTCTCTGTTGTTTGAAGAACAAGTGGTACAGCTAACCTAAGGCCATACACAAGTACACGAATGATGGGCAGTAATACAATGGTACCTTTTTTATTGCATGGTTTTAAACATTTAGCACCGTAAGAATCTATGGATCACAGAGAATATATTTCCTATCAAACCTAGTCTCTGAAACACATGAAGCCTTTTAAGTTATTTCTCTCTTTAATCTTTCAGACAATATTAAAAGTCTGAATAATTTGAGAAAATCTCCTACACCAGGATTTATGATTAAAAAACATTTGAAGCGTTAACTAACTACATGCATGGACTCATTATTGCCTCTACCACCTAATTGGTATTAGTTTCATCACTATTATTTTCAATTTATCTGGAATTCACAATTTTATACTCTTAGACATCCTCAGAGTTCTTCTAAGTTCTGTTTCTGGACCCACCCTGTTTTTCAACCTGATTCATTCTACATGAGGTCCATTAGCAACTGATACCCATATAAGCTCCTTTCCCAAAGATTGTTTACAGAGGTTTCTTTTTATAAAATTTCATGTTTTGTCAATATAATTAAGATTTCCATGTTTTGTCTGAGTATTGGTTTAAGAATGTTGAAACATGATATGTGATTGGGCACAATGAATACCTCTCAGCCAAGAGCCATCTAAAAGAATTGTTCCTAGTGCCAATAGGTTTATAAATTTATAATCTATCATATGACCAATGAGCCCAGCATTTGGTCTTCTACAAGTTTCACTAGAATTTGTAAATTTGCTCTTTTCTGCATTGTAACATAACAAGCACATGTTTTCTCCCTATCACGAAGATTATGTAGTCATAGCTTCTTAAAAGTCTTAATCATAGCATTTGTTACTCAAATCTACTTGTTTGTGAAATCTCTCTTATTGGGGCTCCTTGAATTCCTGTCCTCGCTAGGACCAGTTCCAATCCAGTTCTCCTAAATCCTTCTTCAGTTGTTTATTTCCTCTACTGCTAGATTAGGTCCATAGTGCTTTCAAAGGCTTTTCTCAAGTCATTGTTGATGCTATGAGTCAATTTGAAATGTTGATGCTGTAAGTCAATTTGGAAAGTTTACATCTCACAGTGAATAAAGAAACATAAAAACATTTGGAGAAATGCTCGCTCTGTCCCAAGTATTTCTTCATGACAGACAACCATGAGTGGAATGAATAAAACTCATGGTGTAGGATGATTTAAAAAGCCCTGAGGAGGGAAAGGAAAGGTGGGAAATAAATAAAATGTTACATACATACATACATACATACATACATACATACATACATACACACACATACATGCTAAAAAGTAAAATAAAATTGGAAAATCCTGCCCTCCCATAAGTTTGATAAACCCAAATACTTACCAACAGTTTTGAAGGGCAAGCATTCTCATGCTTACCACAGTGCATGTTATTCATATTAAGTAATTCTCTCAATCTGAAAGGCAAAATAGTTCATCTTCATTGTCCTACTGTGCTTTTCTCCTGCTCAGTGTCATGATATATTTTTCAGCTCTGCGCCTGTTTTTACTACATGTGGATCCTACTCATCCCCGGACAGGTCTTGACCAGCTGACACATCTGCACATCTGCTATGAAGTCTTTCCAATCTCTAATACCAACTCATTGTTCTTTTTTGGTAACCAAGAACAATGCTTTAATTTGCTTCTCAGCCTGAAAGAACTCTCTTTTCTTCTCTCTCTCTCTCTCTCTCTCTCTCTCTCTCTCTCTCTCTCTCACTCCATGCATCTATTGTGTGTGCAACCCATTTTCTATTCCTTCATTTATTTCACTGTTGCCTTGCAGAGAGTAAGCATGTATTTTTACTTGGTTGAATGGCTGAATGATATTATCTTAGGTTTCTTCTAGCCCTAGTGATCAGCATTGCTGTGACTTCATTAATCTGAGACTTGTACACAAGTTGCAGATTTTTAAAATCATCTTAATTGTGTCTATAAATTCAACACTCATTACTCACATGTATATCAGGAGCTGGTCATTAGGAAAATCCCAAGGATGATCATTAGAGCGACAAAAAAGAGAACGATGGCAAAGGAGAGACAGTGCTCCCCACACATCATCTCTGCACGGACATTGGGAGAGAAGCCGTTTTCTGCTCCATCAGCAAACTGTGATCCAGAGGACCCCAAGTCCAGTGATTATACCCCAGAAGCCCACCTGTTAATGAAACAAGAACAAAATTAGAAATTTCAGGAAAAAGATGTGAAGGTGTAATTATTCCTCTGCCTGCTTTCTTGAACTACAGTCACGAAATAGTAAAGGGTGAGCAGAAGATTGTTGAGGCAAGGAAACCTGCAGGTACACAGAAGCATAGGAGTGAGTGGCTGCTGTCATGGTCTCAAATGCCAATGCTTTCTTGATTCTCCAAGTGGAGAATGACAAATAAAGTCTGTCTACCCTCATCAACATGGATGAGTTTCTGTGCCTTTTAATTATACATGTATTCAAAATTTAATCACTTTGCAATAAACAGAACTGAATTATGTCACATAATTTCAAAGCTGTTATCAAGGTTTTTAATTTTTATTTTTGCAGCTTCTTTAATTTTATTAACAGTTGAAAACATTTTTTCTCTCAGAAGCCAAAGGTGATGAAGTCATGTGTACCCGTCTTCCTGTTCAAGGTATCGTATTTAAGGAAAAGAGTGTTGGATAGAGGTGAGGAGTACGAGCTTCAGATGGAGGAATGCCTGAGTGTGAATCCCAGTGATCTCCTAAGATTATGTAATGTGTGCAGGAAAGAGATGTTAACTTCACTGAAACTTATGCTAAGAAGGCTTATTTTTAGGAAAAGGTAAGAGATTGAAGGTACATGTTCATAATAACCAATTGATTAAGTATGTCATAATAGTAATAAACAGATTTTGGAGTCTGGTTTCTAGGGCTCCTTCAAAGTATTAATTCTCATAGAGAAACCAGTAAATTTCTATACCATCTTCACCTTTTAGGGCGTAAAATGACTTGCTTAAATCTAAATTCTATTAAGTGTCAGAACGATGATTGGACCCAGGCAATCTGACTCCAAACTCTCTGTTCTTCAGCACTGTGCCATGCATAAATGCCATCTTTCATAAGACATGTACACACTAACCTGTGAGAAAACACGGCATATGAAGAATGAAGGTGAAAAAGAAGCATTCGATCATCTCAATAAAGTACGTTTTTTCCACATTCCAATATAGCAAGAAAAAAATGTAATATGACTATCTGTCAACTGGCTCTCTGAGAAAAACAGTGATGTCAGGCTGAATAATTAGTAGCAATTTAATGCAAACGTTGGCTAGGAAGTAATCCCAAGTAATGTAAAAGTTGTTCATGCTGAGATATCTAGGAAAGCATTCTGAGATAACTAAGCTGATGACAATTAATAGGATGATAAAGTGGGAAATGATTTAAATCTTAAACACAAGCATTATAGGCATCTGCACTGTGCTTAGCTCTTTCATTCATTCTTGTGGTCATTAAGTAGTTTTTCTAAACAATATCAAGCTTCTAGAACTTGTGAAAACCCATGCTACGCTTAAAGATTAAGTTAGAAATGCCTATAATAACGTCCATCTATGTCATTGAACATTCATTTTTAAATATGCTTCACATGTCAGCAATTAATTAATCACTTTCTAACTAAAAGTACATAATACACCAGATAGAAATAAATGACACACTCTTTATATTCATAATAATAACATGTATCATGAAATCGATTGCCATTTTGTGGGTTCTTTTCCCAAGCTTGAGAGAAACTAAGTCAGTTTAGATAGGTTTTCAATAAAATACCAACTCAACAGTAAACTTGCAAGAAATACTACTTCGTGCATTTTACTATTATAATACTCCTGCAGGTCGAAATAATTGAATAAAATACTGGGAAGAGTTTAGAAACATATTGGAGGCTCCTGAAGTCTAGGGAGAATGACTTATTCAATGTCCTCCACCCAAATTATCCTGTGCTTTTTGTGTGAATAATAGAAACAAATAGATGGACTAGACTGTCTGTGACAGTTCATCACGTCCCTGTGTTCACCTGAAACGGAGAATGGGGTTGGGAGCAGAGACACAGACATTTGGGCAGGAAACAGAGGCTCGGTGATGCGTTAACCTTTACAAAACGTCGGTAACAACTCAATACCTGAATGTGATCAACCATGGAAAGCCTGAGCAACACGCCTGGAACTCAGTGCGGATTCCCAAAGCAGGAACTACTTTTCTCATTGTTATATCATCGGTTTCAAATCCTACGATGCCCCAGCTCACTTAGCTTCAGTTGTTTTCTGTCACATGTAGAATCAAATCCAAAGTCCTACGATGGCACATGTGGCCCTGCACTTCCCCTCCCACAACCTCTCTGACTGTTGTTTTTTTCCCTCTCCCATTTGATCCTCATGGGCCAACCTCACCTCTTGCTGTCCCCAAACACACCACACACTCGTGACTGTGAAAGAATACAGCATTTACACACTCACAGGGTCTCCTCCACACTTTCCTCTGGGCTCTGCTCAAATGTCTCTTCCTCAGGGAAACATCTGTGAGCATCTGTATTAAGGACCTGCCATCCTGTTCTCCCTCACTTCCTTTCACAGCACTTCTTGGACCCACTGTAGCAACCATTAATGTACAGTATAACTTACCCCTCCCCCCTAAAAAAAACCATAAATTCGATGAATAAGAGAGGCTGAGAAAAAGAATGTGTCATTAATGTATCACTGATACTTACAAAGGATTCGTGCCCACGATCATACACCTATGAAAAGCACAACTGCCTCTCAGGCCTCTGATTCCCAGTTCTGCCCTTCCTCAGCATAGAAACACAGATGTCTTAACATTCTCCCACTTCCAGCCTTCGTCCAGGTCAATGTCTGGCCCAGGTGAGGCCTTGCAATCTTCAAACCACAGGTGTTTCCTCTACAGAAACCATCACTACGATCATCAACAGTTCACAATCTTTAAACAGGCCGTCAGTTCTCAACCACTAATTCTCAACCACTAATTCTCAACCACTAATTTCACAAGCACTGAACTTCTGGAAAGTCCTGAGAGTGTCCTACCTGGGGGCTGAGCAGACCCCACTGATGAAGGAGCCAAGGAAAATGAGCAGAATCCAGCCAGGTTGAGAGGAGAAGAGCTTTCTGATTCCGAAAAACAAATATCCAGTGTAAAGCTGTGAATAAAAATATGTTTTCATTGCAGAATATATATAAGGCTATTACCAAAACAAGAAATGTGCAAAAAACAAAAAACAAAAAACAAACAAAAAAAAACCCAAAAAACTCCAATATTTATACATAGGATGTTTTAATGATTTGGACACTTGGAACCTATGTAATTTTATTAACCAATGTCACCTCTATAAGTTGAATTTAAAAATCTTACCAGTTTTACACATTAGGAAGAAATTAATTACCGACCCATCAATGTTATCCATTTTGCAATAGTCAAAATCAAACCACTTTTCTAATTAGATCTCTTACACATTCCATTCTAACCTGAAACACTAAATTAGAAAAAAAGCTGACAGTGAAGGAGATGTACATTTTCTATGTTGTCTACATGTGTGTTTTACTTTGGTGTTTTAAAAGTTCATGAAATGCCAGGAGTAGGGATTTTGTTGAAAATTAGGAATGTGGAACTGGAGGGAGATATCATCACAGACAGTGACGATCCCAGGACCACAAGTGCCAGCATGGGACCAGGGCCTTCGATGAGAATCACATAAAGAGGGGCTGGGAAGACTCACAAACACAGGCTTGTAGACAGAAAAAGAGAGAACGTGGAAAAGAAAGGAAAGAAAGGAAATTACATGCACTCTTATGCTCCCTGTCGCAGGCTTCATCATCCGCGGTGTGGTCTTCGAGTGGACAAGTGCACCAATGATGTGGGGTGACCTGGGAAAAGATGGGAGAGTTAGAGTCAAGGTGGAAACTCAGCATCCTGCTGCTGCTGGATTATGTAGCCTAACCGCAGGATCCATTGTCTTCATCTCGACCTAGTGATACCCTGGCCCTGTTGATCAGAGAGACAGGCCTGGTCAATCCCAGGAAACCAGGTCAGCAGTGCTGTGGGATAAAGTGTGCCCTGTAGAATCTGGCCTGCCATGGAGGGCCCGGAGAGGCAGCTGGACACAGGCCTCTCTCACATGGGAGCATCCAGCACCTCAAACGTGGGTGACACGTGGAGGCTGAGATGCGCTCAAGGATACTGGAGCTCTAGCCGTAATGCCAGAGGAATTGTTCTTTCGCTCATGCAGCTCTGGGAGTGCCCTTTAAATGAGGAGCCAACATGAGCACAGAAGCACAAAAGTGCTTCCTTACTTTAAAAGGAAGAGAATTTACTTCTTACACACCACCGGGCACACACTAGAAGGCTTTGTCCCCAGTTTAAGAGCCTAGGAGGGAGTTGTGTTCCATTAAAGTACATCCATCCTAGGTCAATAACAAAAACAAAACCACGATCTCCTGCACACGATTCCCAGGAGCGCTAACAGATCAGTGTCCGAACACTGACCTAGCTCTGGAGCAGGGGTAGGTAAGAACGAGACTTGTGGGAATGATACTATTAAAAAATAGCAAAGTGAGGACACAGGATGACAAACACACCACTCTCAGAGCCTATGGAAATAATTCCTCTTCCTGTGGAATCATTCAGAAAGGAAAAGAACACATCAGAGTTCACGCTCATTTCCTTTTTTCCTTTTTTTTAATTTTTTTATTTTGTCTAATGTCATGTCTCCATTCCTCAGTTTTCCAAGGAGCAGATGCCACTAACTGTTCCCAGGCCCCTCTCCCATGGGATCTGACCTGTGTTTTGGTACCTACCTGTAGAGTCTTCATCCTCGCTGCTGGAGTCAGAGAAGCTCTCTCATACATAACCCAGAGACACAGAAACATGAACAATAAAATTACTAAAAAGAGAGGCTCCCCATTTCTTCTACTTTCCTTGAGTCTATGGTGAGTCATGGCCATCACCCTGATATTCCTTACAATTCATGCACCTTTCCCGGGCTTTGTGGACATTGACCACAGTAACCAACCTTCAAATCAGAGATGCTGAAAGATTCAACTTTTCCCTTTTCCCTTCCACTTGCCCATGACACTCTCACCTCCAACCTTACCAACTTGAACTTTCAACTGTTTCATTCAAACTAGAATGAGACTACTAGGATTGACCAATTAATATTTCATTCTATTTCAGTTCACTGAGTTCATTAAAAAGCCACATTGGGCCACTGACCAGAGTTTTTCCTGTACAACCACTTCCTTTCACTACACCCAACCCTCCTTCCAGCAGTAACCCAGATCAGGGGGCTCCAGACCAGCTGCAGAAAAGTCCCACTTCTTCAGAACCTAGATTTTTTCCTAGCAACTGACTGATTTCCTGATACATACGTTTTTTCGTCTGTTCACGCATCCACCTGTGATTAGAGAAATAGAAAAAACAATTAGGATCACTTCATCCTGGACACTCTGCACAGGCTTTCATTTCCCTTGATGGCCTTAGAACGCCAGACAGAAAACATTCGTTGAATCAGTGACCCAAGAGAAAACATAAGGGATGCCTGGGGAAAGCTTGGAGCTCATAATGGAAGGTCCTCAAGTCCCTTGGTTTAGCAATTACAGTTTCCTTTTCAAAGAGAAAAACTTTCTGCTGGGAAAATGCTCTCTAAGGTAGTTTGTAGCTGCTGCTCTCCTTTGTGAGTGCCCTCTTGAATCAGGTATCAGGGGTAATAGGCTCTCACTTGACAGTCTCCCTACCTAGTAAACTGTCTGTCATGGAGCATATACATGTTCACATTTTCATATGCTAATGTTACTGAAAAAGAAAAGAAGAAACGTTTCCATCTCTGTGCAAGAAAGCGAGTTCACCTTGAGGATAGACGGGACCTCCTCATCTGCAGGTGTTTTTGGGAGATCCTGCTACCACCTCAGGGAGAGCTAAAAAGACGTAAAGTAGCTGTCAGTCACTGGTGGTGCTGCTCAGGATGTACTCAGGAAGCTTTGCAAAGTGAGTTCGTGAGGCCAGTGTGTGTGGATGTGGGCATTTAGTAAGCATGAACTGAGCTGCTGCAGGGTCATCCTCCTGGGTGGCTGAAGGAAGGGCAAAAAGAGAGGCAGGAAAGAAAGAGAAATGGAGCCTTTGGCATTAAAGATAAAGGGAATCCAGTGTATTGGACATAATCCTAGAGGGAAAATGAAAATGCACGCTATGTTTCAATGATAGAGTTTCACTGACTCCTCTTGCCCATCATAAACCCGGCCAAGTTCCCACTTCTTTTTGGAATATTACAAGACCATCTCAGCACATGCAGCACATGCATTCATATGTGCTGCTACTGTCTTCATCTTTAATACTGGATTTCTAACTTTGTTTTTTAATGAAGTATGCATAATATGTATATTTACTGAGGGTACATAGGTCAGTAGCTTCAGTCACATTCATTATACGTGGACCATCTCTACGATCTCTACCCACACGTGCCATCCTATCCCACAGACACTCTGATCCCACTAGCGAATCACCTCACCGCTCCCCTTTCATCCCTTGATCAGCTCTGCCTTCTCTCACAATGAACTGCTTTCTCCAGGGACCTGGTATAAGTGGAATCACACGTTATTGGCCTTTTTTTGGCTGCCTCATGTCACCCAGTATGAATAGCATTCCGTTATGGGGACCCATCACATTTCATTTATCCACTCATGGATCGACATAGGGGTGGTTTCCATTCGTTAGCTGCTGTGAAGAATGGGGCTCTGAATACTGGTGTACAGATAGCTCTAAGACACTCTAATGGTGATACATGATATTCTGGCCACAGAATGTTCCAGCGCAGAGTGAAACTGAATGTAAACTCAGGACGTTTTAATTAATAAAAATATATCAATATTATTTCACTCATTAGAACAAATGTATCACGCAAATGTAAGATGCTATGACCAGGGAGGAGTGGGATATGGGAACTAGGCGTATTATCTTGTCAACTTTATGTTCATCTAAACCTACTCCAGATAAAGTGTATCCATTTTTACAAGTCTGGACATACTGTATCAGGGAGAGTCTATTCAGCTCATGTCCAAAATCAGATAATACCTGTGCATTAGCTCCAGCCCTGCTTACTATTTAAATTGAACCATATTTTGGGGTTTGATGCATCTTTTCTTTTATAGTTACAGCACTACCAATCAAATGGAGACATTTAAATTGTAACCATGCAACTGAAAAACAGCATGGCTTAGAATTTATATAATTTTCTCTTAAAATGAAAACACTGAATAATTATTCCTGAATTGACTTAATAAGCATATTTCCATAGTACCTTCCTCAGGTCGCACTGAGGGATGTACCCTGAGGTGTGGCTGGATGTAAACTCCCTTGAATCTCTTCTTCCTTGTTTCGAAGCTCCAAATACCAGGGGAAGTCCTTCAGAACCCTCGGGACTTCAATGTCCTATTTCAAGATCTGCAATTGTAAGGTGACCTACTCGTTAGTATTAGGTGATGAGGCTAACAATGATTACATGCAGGTAAAGCTATGAGAAAAATACGTAACTGGTGCTATGTAATTGCTCTGTAAGTGTCTGATCACTGTATGACTACGAGTATAAGCCAGACACTTGGTAGCAGCTGAACCTAGAGAGGGGACTGGGATGGCTCCACAGCAAGGGAGGGGGCAGGTGACTTTTATCCTTTGCATGAGGGTGATGCTTTCCAGTTCACGGAGAGTATCGGTTACCATCTCCTGAAATCCCACATCAGCCTTACAGTAAGGAAGGCAAAGCAGGACCTGTGACTTATAATTTACACTGAAAACATAGAAATATACAGGGATTAAAGCGATTTGCCCAGAGACACAACACGGATGAGTGTAATCTGGGACGAGCACATGATGGTATCCTGGGCCTAGAGATCCTGAAATTCTAAGACACCTGAGGCCATGCCCTTGTTGCCTGAACGATGAGATGCCCTCAGCATCTCTTTCAGATGCTCCTGCCCCATGGATTCACTGGGAGGGAGGTGATGTCCTGGAGGAGGAGGCTGAGCCACGTGGAGAACCAACTTCATGCAGACCCACTTCTCCTTTTCAGGCTCTGACCCCAAAAACACAGTGTCCTCTGAGCAAAGCCCTCATAAGGACCAGGGAAGTCCCATGTGGCCAACTTTCCCCACTGTCTGTCCACTGTCAGCTTTCTCACGCTGAGCCTTCCCCATGACCAGGTGACTGCCCTGAGTCACTACTGTGTCTTTGCGATGCCCAACCCACCCAGAACATTCTACACCTACTGCATGTGACAGATTTACCAAAAACTAGATTCTCTTTCATTGAAAAACCCCGGATGAGTACTTACTATCCATGAACAGGGACAATTGTCAATTGTGCTTTGACGATTCTGTGAATTAAGGCTGAAACTCCACTATCTGCTGACTATTGGTCTGCACAGCCTGTGCTATGCCTGACTGACAGCGGGCAGTGGCTTCACTAGTGCCCAGTGTGCTGCCTCCCTGTTCATTCCTTCCTCACCACAGTCCAGTGTCTACAAACTCCTCTACCTTCCTAGACTCTGCAGTGGGGTGAATTAATCAGACACTCATGGGTTCAAACAATGACTCAGCAAACACTATCAAGGGATGAGGGGCCCAATGGGACCACGTAAGGATCTCTCAACATTAAAGTTCCCCAAACAAGTCTGTCCACCTTATTCAACCCAGTGGGGAAGAACTCTATAAGCCAGGAGGCAGAAGTTATAATGAAGACCCCAACCTGGAATCAGCAGGCACATCTCCCCCTGGTGTATCCGCCAAGAGGCTTCTTGGGTTTCTTTTCACTTTCTTCCGGATTCCACGGATCCACCACCATCTTACTGCTATGGCTGCGAGAGGAATGGGTATTTGTTCTCTGGGAAGATGTGCTCAGGGCGCCATTCACTGGCTTGACCAGAGTGTTATCATCCTTTTCTTTCCTCTTTTAGAGTCACAAGCAATAGGAGAACCCCAGTAATTTTATTGTGGTTTTATGTGAACTGACATAAGTAAATGAGGAAACAATGGGAACGGGCCCACTTTTTCACCTTACCTTGTTTTGTCCCATGCAACAGAAGTTCAAAGTTCTATTCGATCTTAATTGCTTGCTTCTTCTCTTTGTTGAGGCGATTTGGCTGGAGTATGGAAAGGAAAGAACAAGTCATGTGGAAAAGATAATTTTTAAATAGAATAGCAAGAAAACATGATGTCAAACAGCACGCTCAAAGCCCATGGACACAGTTCCTTTTTCTGTGACATTAATAAAGTGGGGGAAAACAAATTAAACTTCTACACACTTTTCATTTCTCTGTCTGATTACATATCTCCCTTCCTCAGTCTCCATGTAGCAGGTGCCACCCAACTGGTCCCAGGCATCCCCTCCCACTGGATCCAAAGTAATTGTTGCCACCTACCTGGGTCTTCTTCATCCTCACTGCTGAAATCAGAGATGTTCTCCAACACCAAATCTTTAGAAAGAAAATCAAGAGCAATAATGTTTTAGAAAGGGGTCCACCTATTCATTTAGCTTCGTTGAGCCTATGGTGAGTCCCATGGCCTCACCCCAATCCTTCCTCCATGTTCTCAGACCTTCCCTGGGCTCTGTGGGGTCAGAGCCCTTGAATGAGACATTGATCACCTTGCAAACTTCAAATCAGAGAGATGCAAAGCAATCACCTTTCACCTTCTCACCTCAAACCCAACATTGCTCCCACCTCTAAAGTTATTGACCAGAAATTCTGTTATAGACAATTGAATGTGGTTAGTGTGACCAAACAAATGGATGTTTATTTTATTTTCATTCAATGCATTAATAAATGGTCCAGTATAATTAATTAAAAACGGCCCCATCTGGCCACTGCCTGCCACACTAGAGAGCGCAACTCCTGAATTCAATGATGTGGAAGGTGTATCCTCTGCTCCTCTGCTAGTTCTGCAGAGTCGTTTGCAGTGCTGATCTGATCATTCACATGTGTGTACTTCACAGACCCATGTGCCTGTGCCACGTGTTACTTGAGGCTCTGACGTTGTTCAAAAGTAAGGTCAAACCAGATACTAGAGAATTCCCAGCAGAAGCCCGATGTAAGCACAGTTGAGAGCATGGCTAGCAGACCTGTGCGAGACAGAATCAGAGTGGGGGGTGCAGTGACACTTCACTTTTCATCCTTCTCCCCCTTCTCAGCCCGGACTCTGGAATAGAGCCTGGGAAGGCAGTGGAAAAGCCCCAAAGAGGATGGAATAATTGTAAAGAAAGAGAAGAGAGAATTAAAAGACATAAGTAATTGGAAAAAATACTGTGTTCACAGGTTGGAAGACCTGATATTGTTAACATTGCCATAAAAGCTAAAGGGATCGACAGATTCTTGTTGTACCTAGTGACATCTCAACGCCACTTTTACAGAAGAGAAAAAATCCTACTAGTCATATGGAACCACAAAGCATCCCAGTAGTCAAACATCTTGACAATGAGGAACAAGATGGAGGCTCCACACTTCCTGAATTCAAAACAGCAGACTAAGCTTCCATAATCAAAACACCATGGTAGTGGCGTTAAAAATAGGCAGATAGATCAATGGAAAGATAGAGTGTCCTAAATAAACTCATTGATAGTACGAAATGATCTTTGAGAAGGATGCCAGGTCACACAACGAGGAAAGGATAGTCTCCTCAAGAATCAAGAGAATGAAAAGACAGCTAGACAATGTGAAAAAAGCTTTGCAAAGCTTATATCTGAATAGCGGCTAATATTCAAAGGATATACAAAAGGCTAACACTCAATTGCAAAAAAACAAACACTAAAAGCAAATAACCCAATAAAAATGGCAAAAATATTTAAAAGACATGTCCCAGAGAAAGTACAGGGTCCACAGAGCTATGAAAGGTCCCAATATCACAATCATCAAATAAATGCACATCCAAAAGGCCATGAAGTAGTGCCTCTCTCCTGACAAGATGTGTATTGTCCAAAGGAAAAAAAAAAAGAGATAACAGATATTGGTGAGGAGATGGAGAAACCATCCTGTCTATGCTGTTGGGAGGAAAGTAAATGGTGCAGTCATCATGCAGAACAGTACTGAGGTTCCTTGAAATTTAAAAATAGAACTACAATGTGATCCTGCTATTGCGCTCTTGCTGTGCATCCCAGGGAAATAAAATCAGAGCTTTGAGGAGATACTGCACTCCTGTGGGCATTGCAGCATTATTCACAACAGCCCAGATCCAGAAACAGACCTGTGTCCATTGACAAAAGAATGGGTAAAAAATAATAATAATAACAGGGTATATGCATTCAATAGAATTTTATGCATCTTAAAAACCAAAGAAAAACCTGCCATTTTCAGCAACAGGAATTAACCTAGAGGACATTATTCTAAGTGAAATAAGCAGGTCACACAGAATCAAATACTATATGATTCCACTTAGGTGAGTATCTAAATTTGTCACTCGCATAGAAACAGAGTAGAAGCCTGGTGTGGAGAACTAGGGGAAGGAGGAAAGAAGCTATGTCAACAGGCAGACAGTTTTCCTCGTGTGAGTTGAAAAAGTTTTAGAGGTCTGCCTTGCGACAATATGCACGCCTTTATCAATGCTGTACTGTGTGCCGAATCGGGGCTTAGAATTTTGATTTCATGCTGTGTATTTCTTCTCACAAAAAATAACACAAAACGAAATTGAAAGCCAATATGAAAAGGAAGACATAAAAAAGAGAGGGGGAAAGAATGGGGGTTGCTAAGAAGGGAGAAAAATAGGTAGGCTACGAGAGCGGAGGGATGGAGGGAGAAAGGGTCTGGTTGTCACAAAGCAGACAGAGTAGACCACAAGGCAAGAGGAAAGATCTCCTCTCCAAGTTTAGAGAAGGTGGGTCTATACTCTGTTCACTCCAGCAAGTAGACCCTGTCCGTTCTCATCCCCATTCAAGATGCGGCCAAATGTCATCCTCAGTCTGGGCCAGCCTAGGCTAAGGAAACCGTGTTATACTGCCTGTCCTGATCTTGAAGCCACCACCTGATCACCACAGGGACTGGGTGCCATTCCTGTGTCTTCCTCTGCTCCTCTAAGTTGTTTCCCTCTCGAGGTCCCACCCAAGCCTCTCGGAGATGTCCTTGCGGTTGGAGTCCACTGGTGGTTGTCTCTGACTTCTTGGAGACCAGGTGGTGCCAGCCCTCATTTTAACATTGAATCACACCCACCGGGGTTTCCTTCAGCTCCACGGGGAAGCTGTGGTCTAGAGATGAAGGATTTCTAGGACGACCCGATCTCAAGGAGACAGGTTCAGGGATAAACTAGTGACATTTTACATTGAAGCAGCCTCAGTTTTGCTTGATGGGAAAAGATGGAAACCTACAGGGTAATGAAATTCTACTACATTCATATTTCTCACAGCTGATCTGGTCCAAAGAAACTCAAACCATCACTCGGCTCATTGTATGATATTGACTTCAACCAGCTTCCTGGGCTCGATTTCTTACAAAGCTCTCCAGAAAAACCATGACCCCACGTCCCTGTGGGTGCCACAGGGACATGAGGGTGATGCTCCTGTCACACTGTGGAGCTTCCCTGTCCCACCTTGCAGTGCACAATGTCCCCTATGTCCTCCTAGAATAGAAGCCCAGTGCTACCCTGACACTCAGTCCTGAAGACCTCTCAGTTCTCATGTCATTGGACACAGTGTTTCTTTCCCAGTACACAAAGTCCGTACTTCAGAGAAGTATTGGAGACAAAATGACACTGTGCATTCTTAGCAATAGTTTCTGAACATGAACATTCGCCCTCCTTGCAGAAAGTCCCAGTGAATTGCCCCCAAATATGCCTGGAGGCTCGTCCTGGCTCGGATGCCTCCAGAACTGCATGTGGCATGGGGCTACACTGGGGCCACCAGCAAAAGTGAGGAGCCCTGCGCAGCACCAGCTAACATGGGTGGGGAGAGAAGTCATTCAGAGGCCTCCCTTTAAGAGAAAGGCATTGCGAATGAAGGAAGTGGCCACAACATGACCATTCAAAATGCCATAAGACCTACTGAGGGGTTATATACTGTACTAAAAGAATTATTTTTGTGGCACAGTGACAGAGATTCTAAAACATGGTTTATCCATTAAGAAGCCAGAGAACATTGACTTGGGTGGTGAGAGGAGTTGTGTTCAGTTTAACTTAGGTATATACTTGGCATACAGTAAGATAAATCAAGGGAAACACTCAAATCGCAAAACATCAATCTCGCACACACACGATCAGAATCACACCACATGGACTCACATGTCCACGCACTCAAACCTACACCACCTCATGGAACTGGGGATCATGGTCACAGTTCTTTACCTAGAAAATCAGTTTCTATCACCACGTCTCCAATTCTCATTGCCAGCAGGAAGCTAGAATCAAAGTGGCTCCCCACATTAAGCCAGCAAGAATACTTCCCTCTCAGTTTCTAGATTTTTCCTCAGCAAAGGAAGGATTCTAGGATACCTACCGTCTTCAAGGGCAAGAGGAACCACCTGAAATGACAGAACATACTGTGAGAGTCACATCCTGCAGGGTCCTGTTTGCACAGGCCTTTGCTCAAATCAGTTACATTAGAAAACCAGATGGGAAATGCTGGAAGTGTCAACGGAACCCACCAGCAAGAACAGGACAAAACCACTCAGGTCGAAGGGCACGAACTGTCCTGGGGAACTTTCTCTCAAGGCCATTTTGGGTGGGCAATGACAAACTTCTCTTCCAAAAGGAAATATTGCTAAGACAAAACAGCTCCCACCCATACGGTTTATAACCACTACTGTCATTTCTGAAGGTTTTTACAATCAGTTATCAGTTGGTACTAGACTTACTCTTGACACTCTCACCATCAAGTAAATGTCTATATCACGGGGAATGTACGTGCTCACATTTTTACACCTTCATTTTAAGGACGAAGGAATAAATCCCTATTTCTATTGCAAGGGAAGTGGGGTGAGCATACCTTGGTGATAGATGTCACTTCATCTGCCCTCTCACTGGGAGTCTCCTTCTGCAGGTCCTCGAGGGGATCTGTGAGGACACAGAGTGACTGTCAGTCCTTGGTGCTGTCGCTTATGAAGGACTATGGAGCTCTGCTGTGTGCTGATGGGGATGAGAGTGTACTGATGAGGGTGGTGGGTAAGTGTGAACTGAGCTGCTGCCAGGCCTCCTCCTTGCTCAAGAAAGAAAGGCCAAGGAGAAGAGCAGAAAAGAAATGAAAAATGCCTTTGTCTTTCTGAAAGAAACCTACTCAGTGGGAACTACTCAATCTATCAAGGAGTATACTCGACAACCATGCCTTATATTAAAGAAAGAGGCCTCACTCCTTTTGTTTTCAAATTCAGCTAAATTGCCACCATCTTCTAGATTTCCTCCAAGATCATTTTTTCCTCCATAATCCATATCTTCTATTGCTGTGTTCATCAAAAACACTTTTGTAATTTATTTAACTTGACGCAAATCAAACTTATTGGAGATATAACTCACTTCTACACAAACTATCCCATTCTATTTATTCCCTGATCCTTCTTTATGAAGTGAATAAAATACAGAAGATTTGAAAACAGTGAAACCTCATTATGTAGAATTGATGTCATCATGTGTGATAATGACCTGTCATTTTGATTCTATACAATGTGTGTGTGTGCCATTGAGGCACTGTGGGTTCTATCAAACAGGCAGCAGACAGGGGGACAGTTCCTTACGTGGGAAAGGCATGGGGGGCACAGGCTCTGTCTACAGCAGCTGGGCAGGAGTTTGCAACGAGGGGGATGGGAATCGGGATTCCCCTAGGTTGACTCTGAGTTCTCACTTGCCACCATCCCTTGGGCATATGCTGACAGGATTTGGGTGTTTCTGTAGTTTTCTGTGATGCAGCCTCTTTGATTTTTAACTCTCTGGGACAGAGGCTGAGGTGAGGGGTGACCCCAGCACTGACAGGTATTGTTCCAGATTCTACTTCGTGGCGCCTCACACCTCTTACAATCTGTGTGCTGACCTGCAGCATGTGGACCTTATATGTGCCTGTCACATCAATGACTATGTCAAAGTCTGCTGTTAAAGGCACCAACAGCTACCCTGGTCTATGAGACCAGGGAGGACATCTACCCTTGATAGGCAACGTTTGGGAGCTGTGTAGACCCTAGCCACTTCCAGCCGTGTCCACATTTACTGGAAATCCCTCGCTCTGGGACTAATGACCCTGTGGCTGAGTGTGAGTGTCAGTCAGTGGTCCAGGGCATCAACATAGGGATGCACGCCTGGGTTCACATGTGTCTCCTCCACATAGCAATTCACGAGCTTGGGCAATTCATCTCAGCTCTGCCTCCATATGAGGAGACAAAATATTAAACAAAGCTCCAGATACATCCACAGAGGGAAAAATGAATTATGTAAAGTGGTCTGTGAAGATGAGAATCTTTTTAGAAAGTGAACAGGGGGATTATGTTGTTTAACTTGGTAAAAGCCTGAGGAAACACACCACGCACACATACTCGCATTCACAATCATAGCACACACACTCACCAAACACACCCTCAATCATCAAACACACAAACCCCACCAACTAAACATCGTCACGGCTGCGGCCACAGTAGAAATGACCAGAATTTTTTCCTGTCCACACTTACTTCAACTACACCCCTACTTTCATTCCCAACAGGAACAAAGATCAGAGGGCCTTCCACACCACATGGGCAGGAAAGCCCCACAGTGGTCAGCACCCAGATTTAGCCTTAGCAATGAACTGATTCCTGAATACATACCTTTTTTATCCTCTGCATCTACCTGCAATTAGAGAAAGAGAAAAAAAGAAAAGAAAACACTGTTAGGAGAACGTCTTACAGGACACTCTGTTCTCTTGATGTCTTTAGGTCACCAGATTGGAAACCTGAGTTAATGACCACAAGAGAAAACATACAGAAAACTTGTGGGAAAGTTTGATTCTTCATAGAAGGTCTCCGAGTATACTTGGATTGGCAAATGCAAACTCTTCTTCAAGGAGGAAAATTCTATGCAGAGGAAAATGCTCCCTACTCTACAGTTTATGACTAATGCTGTCCTCTTGAATGTCCTCTTGAAGCAGGAAAAATTATGTAAAAAACTCACACTCAACAATCTCCCCACCAACTAAATTGTCTACCATCTGGAGTGTACATGTGCACATGTTCACAATGTAATTGTGCTAAAAGAATATAAATCAACATTTCCATCACAAAGGAAGGAAGGGGAGCTTACATGTGGAATAGATGGGTCCTTCTCAGAGGCCTTGTCTCCAGAACTCTCCTCCACCACGACATCGGGGGCAGCTAGAAAAACACAGAGCGTCAGTCATTGGAGATGCTGCCCATGTCGTACTTAGGCAGTTGTGCCTGATGTGCACTTTGGACGGAGAGTGTGGAGTGGATGATTGCTAACTACAAACTGAGATGTTCAGCAAGGCCGTCTTCCTGGGTGGATGAAGGAAGGCACAAAAATGGAACAGGAAAAAAGTAAAAAGACAGCCCTTGGTTTTCTAGCTAAGGGTAAACTAATCCATGTAAAATGGTCAATCTGACAAAGAGTAAACACTCAAATGCATGCTATCCTTCAAAGACAGAGTCATATGATTTGTATATTGTTTTGAGATTCAGCTAAATTGCCAACATCTTTTTTGCTTCCTCCAAAATCAGTTCTTCCTGCAGAATTCACAGATGCTACTTTGGGATTTACTAGCTCTTCTGTAAGATTTTGCTGTTGATGAAAACCAAACTGATTGAGGGACCGAAATCAAGTCTAGGAAAAGTAGATTTACTTTTACTCACTAAAAGTAGATTTACTCACTAACCAATTTTCATGAACAAAATCAAATGCAGAAGCTCTGAAAATACTAAACCCCATGATTTAAAAGTCACTAACAACTCTAATATTTTCCTCCCAGTTGTTCTTTTCAATAGATCGTGCATGCCCTTAGAGTCAGTGGCTGTCCCTACTCACGCTGCCCATGGACAGTGGGACAGTTTCCCACAGGGGAGGCAGGGGGAAGCACTGCAGCTCTCTGCTCCAGCAGAGTAAAAGATTTGCAGTAAGGCTGAGGGGCGCCTGGGTCTGCATCAGTAGAAATTTGAGTGCTGACTTGCCACTGTCCTTGAATAGGTGCTTGCAGGCTTTGTGAGCTTTTTGAGATTTATTGTGATGTTATCTCCCTCTTAACTGCCCTGAAACAGGGGCTGAGGAGTGAATGCAGCACTGATAAATGATGGTCAACACTGGCCTGACACTTCTCTCAACCTCTCAGCTGACCAGGAGCCTGTGGGCCCTCCATGTGCCTTTCACACAATGACTACACCACGGCCGCTGTTACATGCAACTTTGGCTACCCTGGGCTATGCAACACTGAGGACATACTCTCAAGATGGGCTGTGCGTGGGAGCCAAGTAGGCACTAGCACTTCCAACCATGGCCACAGAAGCTGGCACTTTGTTGCTAGGTCACTGATAATCTTGTGCCTCCGTGGTGAGTGCAGGTTAGTAGTATGAACACAGCGACCCACGATTGCGTTTAGATTTTGGGTCATTCATCTCTGCACCAACACCACATGAGGAGAGGAAATATTAAGCGACCTCCACATACAGCTGGGGGTTAGCAAGAGTGCATTATGGAAAGTGAGCAGTGGTGGGGAGCTTCTTTTGAAAAGTAGACGCTTGTATTGTGTTGTGTGAGTAGGAAACTCTCCTGAGGACACATAGGCACTCACACACACATGAATATTCATAATCACACCATCTACACATTTATAAACACCAGCCCAAAACTCAAACACATAAAGCACACCACCTACATATCATGGCTTCAAAGAACTCCAAACTTTCCAAAGTTATTTCCTAGACTATCTGGTGCTTTCACTACATGACTAACGCTCATTAATCCCAAACGTGATCGGAAAATCAAGGGGGGCTACCAGACCAAACTGGCAGGAAAGCCCTGCCTTCTTCAGCACCCAGCTTTAACCTCAGCAAGTGAGTGATTACACAATACGTACATTTTTCATCCGGTTGGTCGTCCACCTGCCAGAAGAGAAAGGAAAACACTGTGAGGATCATATCCCCCCGGACACTGTTCACCTAGGCTTTCTGTTCTCTTGACTTTAGGACACCAGTTAGAAACAGTGCCTCAGTCAACGACCCCAAGAGGAAACGTACAGAACACTTCTGGATAAGCTTTGAGCTCTTTATGGAAGCTGTCCCAAGTCCCTTTGAATTGGCAATTACAAAATTCTTTTTTACAAGGAAGAAACTGTAATGCTCACAATGCCTCTTGCACAGCTCCAGGGTGAAAGTAATACTGTCCTTTTTGAAAGCCATCTTGAATCATATATCAGGTGGTCACAGACTCTCACTGAACATTCTCCCAACTAGGAGATTGTCGCTGTCATCTAGCAGGTATGTGCTCATATTTTTAGATTGCAATTTTATTGAAAAAAAAAAAAGAAAGCAAGGAACATTTCCATTGCCGAGGGTGGAAGGCCTTCTTACCTTGGTAGTAGATGGGATTTGCTCATCGAGACTGTCTCTTCTTAGCTCCTCCACCACAGTGTAAGATACCTCCTCCACCACAGTATCGGGAAGCTCCTCTACCACAGAGTCAGGAACCTCTTCAACCCTGGTGTCTGAAAGCTCCTGCAGTGCAGTATCAGACGGAACTAGGGGGGCACAGGGTCACTGTCAGATATTGGTAGCACTGCTCAGGACTGACTAAGAGAGGTCTGCTTTAGGTTGACATGGGGCTAGAGAATGTGGAAGTGGGTGTTGAACTGTATGGACTGAGCTTCTGCTGGGACATTCTCATTGGTGGATGAAAGAAGGCCAAGAAAAGAAGCAGACAAGAAAGAGAAATAGAGCCTTTGACGGTCTAGCTCATGGGAATCTAATCCATCAAAGTAGCATCTAAATTGCATGCTATGTTTCAATGACAGGGTTCTGATTCTCCTGCCCTTTTTAAAGCCGGCCAAATTCTCCCTTCTTCTAATGTCAAAGACCATTTTCAGCATCCATGCATTCATACAGGCTGCTAGTTCTTCAGCATGTATAATATTGGATATTTTACTTTTATCATGATGGACTTTACATCATATTTTGCTGCTTTTAATCATTTGTGACTACATCGGTCAGGAGCATTGATTTACATTCACAGTGTTGTGGATCCATGCCTGCTGTCTAGACCCAAAACATTTCCAGGAATAAATCAATCTGCCTTGATCCCTCTTGCCAACCCTTGTGATCTCTCCTTTTCTGTTTCTAGGAATTGAGCCTTTCCAGAAACCTCATGTCAATGGAATCATAAATTATTGTTTTTCTGTGTAGGCCTGATGTAAATAAGCCCCCAAATTTTTACTATCAATCTGTATCAACCCTATTTTAAAATCTAACACACTTTTTTGGCCGAAAAGTATCCCACTAGGTACACACATCACATTTCAGTCGCTCAACACTGATGGAATTAGGGGATCTTGCTACCATCTGACTACTGTGAATAATGCCGTTATGAACACTGTTGTATGTATGAGACACTCACTACTTGTGATATAAGATAAACCAGTCCTGTCAAAACTCACAGAATGTCAGAGGGCAAAGGGTAAGTTTTAATGGGATGTATGGACATTAACTAATAAAAATGTGTTGATATCCTCTCATTCATTTTACCAAAGGTATCTTATAAATTTAAGATATTCCTAATAGGAGAAATATGAGGTGGAATATAGGTCCTTTGTGTATTATCTAGACAATTTTCGGGTTATTTTAACCTGTTCTAAATAACATCTATCAGAGAGGGAGATATTCAGATAATGTTGCAAAATCAGCTAACGTGTGACCATAAGCTAGAGACCTCGTTTGCTATTGAACATGAGCCAGTTTGTGAATTGTCAGTGCATGCTGACCTCCATGGTGACAGCACCACTGATGGACTGAATACATGTGTGTCTGTGCCCATGAAAAAAAAGAAAAATATGACTTAGCCATTTTGCAAGAGTCACTTATATATTGGACACTGAAGAATTTTTCTGAGGTAACTTAGTGAGCATTATCTCCACAGTACCTTCATCACACTTCTCGATCAAGTGTGCCATGTCTTGTGGTGGGAACCGGATTCTTCGAGCCCACGTCCCGTCGTCCCTCCGATAAAGAAAAGGAGCATACTCTGTTCTTGCATGCTCTTCCATACAGCGGCCTGGGAAATGCATGACAATACACAGAACTGTAGACATCTTGCTTGCAGAAGACCACAGGGAAATTAGCAATAATTTCACCACAGCTACCCAGATATCCTCCAAAGCCAAGATAGACCGAAGGAGATCGTGCAGTTTGGTATACACATAAAACGTCCACTATATAGAATTTGTGGGAGAATACCTTAATTTAGTTGAGACATTACGGAAACTCAGCATAGCACAGTGACTGCGTCTGGTCTCCCAAGTTCCAAACTCATTTAGAAGCTGCTTGTTGTGATGTTATTGCCCTGATTCTTAACTTGTTTGCAACAGAGGCTGAGCAGTGACCCCAGCTCTGACAGAAGTTTGCTGTGCTACATGGAGTGTCAACCTTGTAGAATCTTAGAGCTAACCATATGGCTGTGGACCGTACATGTGCCTTTCACACCAATGACTATGCCAAAGTCAGCTCTTAGATCCAGCTATAGCTGCCCTAGGCTGTGTGACCACTGGGGCCACTCGATCATGATGAACTGTGTGTGGGAGCCAGTTGGCACTTCCAGTCATGACCACAGATTCTGAAACTCCCTTGCTCTGTGACTAATGCCCCTGTAGCAGAGTGGTGAATACAGACAGTGGTCAAGAGCATCAACATAGGAACCCACACCCGAGTCATATTATGCCTCTTCACCGAGGAGGTCAAATTTTGGGGCCAGTCCTCACTGTACGACTTCCATCTGAAGAGATGGATTATTAACAATCCTTCAAATACAGTCGGCATGCGGAAAGGAGGAGTTAATAATGTGTGGTAGGAATGAGGTCTTTTCAAAGGTGAAAGCATGCCTTAAATTGTGTGAGTGGGTCAATCTCCTGACAAAGCACAATCTCACACAGACTCACATTCACAATCACACCACACAGACACATAAAAACCCCTAATGTCTAAAACACAACAACTTCACCACCTAGGTATTATCCTCGCTTCTGAGGACTGGACAACTGGCCAGAGAACTTTCCTGTGTGACTACTTCCTTTCATTACACCCCTAACCCTCATCCCCACTACAGGATTGCAGAACCAGTGGGGCTTCCAGACCACATTGGCAGGAAAGCCCCACCTTCTTAAGCACTTAGCTTTATCGTCAACAAGGGAGTGATTAAACAATACGTACATGTATCACCGGGTCCATTGTATGCCTGTCATGGGAGAAAGGAAAAGACTGTGAGGATCATATTGCCCTGACACTATTCACTATTCACCCAGGCCTTCTGTCTCTTGATGACCGAGGATACCAGATGGGATACAGTGCCTGAGTCGACGACCACAAAAGAAAATGTACAGAACACCAGTGGGAAAGCTTGTGCACTTTAGGGAAGCTGTCTCAAGCCCCTTTGATTTGGCAAATACACTTCTTTTTTCTTGGAGGAAACTGCTCTGTAGAGGACACTGCTTATGTCCCTACAGCCTGTAAGTAATTCTGTCCTTTTTGAATGCCCTCTTGTATCATCTTTCTTGTGGTCATTGACTCTCATTTGACATTTGCCCACCGAGTACCTTATCTCTATCATCTAGCAGGTACATGCTCACATTTTGAGATTGTAATTTTATGCGAAAAGAAGGAAAGCAACGTTTCCGTTTCTGAGGGTGGAAGGCCTTCTCACCTTAGTAGTAGATGGGACCTCCGCACTGGACCACAATCTAGGACACGGCTGCATCGCGGTGGTAGTGGGAGCTAGGGGAACAGAGGGTCACCATCAGTTGTTGGTGATGCTGCTCAAGACTGTCTCAGAGAGCTCTGCTCAATGTTGTTGTGGGGCTAGAGAACGTGGAAGTGGGTGTTGAACTGTATGGACTGAGCTTCTGCTGGGACATTCTCATTGGTGGATGAAAGAAGGCCAAGAAAAGAAGCAGATAAGAGAGAGAAATAGAGCCTCTGACAGTCTAGCTCAAGGGACTCTAATCCATCTAATAGCATCTCAATTGCATGCTGTGTTTCAATGACTGGGTTCTGAGTCCCCCTGCCCTTCTTAAAGCCTGGCTAAATTCCCACTTCCTAATGTTACATGACCATTTCAGCATCCATGCATTCATACAGATCGCTAGTGTCTTCAGCATGCATAATATTGGATATTTTACTTTTATTGTGAAGGACTTTACATCATATTTCTGCTGTTTTAATAATTTGTGACCGTATCAGTCAGGAGTATTGATTACATTCACAGTGTTGTGGACCCGTCCCTACTCTCTAGACCCAAAACATTTCCAGGAATAAATCACTCTGCCTTGACCCTGTTTCTATCCCTTGTGATTTCTCCTTTTTTGTTTCTCAGAATTGAGCCTGTTCAGAAACCTCATGTCAGTGGAATCATAAACTATTGTTTTTCTGTGTAGGACTGATGTAACTAAGACCCTAAATTTCACAGTATCAATCGGTATTATACACTATTTTAAAATCTAACACACTTTTTTGGCTGAAAAGTATCCCACTAGGTACACACATCACATTTCAGCCACTCAACACTTGATCAAATTAGGGGATCTTGCTACCATCTGACTATTGAGAATAATGCCATTATGAACATTGGTGTATGTGTGAGACACTCACTACTTGTGATATGCGATAAAACAGTCCTGTCAAAACTCGCAGAACGTCAGAGCACAAAGAGTAAATTTTAACGGGATGTATGGACTTTAACTAATAAAAGTATGTTCATATCCTCTCATTCATTTTATCAAATGTATCTATAAATGTAAAATATTCCTAATAGAGGAAACGTGCGGTGGTATATACGACCTTTGTGTATTATCTAGTTAATTTTTGTGTTAATTTAACCTGTTCTTAATAACATCTATCAGAGGTGGAGATATTCAGATAATGTTGGAAGATCAGCTAACGTGTGACCATGAGCTAGAGACCTCGTTTGCTATTGAACATGAGCCTGTTTGTGAATTGTCAGTGCATCCTGACCTCCATAGTGACTGCACCACTGATGGGCTGAACACATGTGTGCTCATACCCATGAAATAAAAGAAAAATATGACTTAGCCATTTTGCAACAGTCACTTATATATTGGACACTGAAGAATTTTTCTGAGGTAACTTTGTGAGCATTATCTCCACAGTACCTTCATCACACTTCTTGATCAAGTGTGCCGTGTCTTGCGGTGGGAAATGGATTCTTCGAGCCAACTTCCCGTCGGCCGTCCAATAAAATCGAGAAACATGCTCTGTTCTTCTTTGATCCTCTTCCATACAGTGGCCTAGGAAGCGCATGAGAATACATAGAACTGTAGACATCTTGCTTGCAGAAGACCACAGGGATATTAGCAATAATTTCTCCAAGCTACCCAGATGACCCTCCTGAAGCTAAGTTAGACCGAGGGAGATCGTGCAGTTTGGTGTGCACATAAAACGTCCACTAGATAGAATTTGTGGGAGAATACCTTTAGTTGAGACATTACAGAAACTCAGCATAGCACAGTGACTGCGTCTGGTCTCCCAAGTTCCAAACTCATTTAGAAGCTGCTTGTTGTGATGTTATTGCCTTGATTCTTAACTTGTTTGCAACAGGGCCTGAGCAGTGACCCCAGCTCTGACAGAAGTTTGCTGTGCTACATGGAGCGTCAACCATGTAGAATCTTAGAGCCAACCATATGCTTGTGGACCCTACGTGTGCCTTTCACACCAATGACTCCGCCAAGTCAGCTGTTAGATCCAGCTATAGCTGCCCTAGGCTGCGTGATCACTGGGGCCACCCGATCATGATGAACTGTGTGTGGGAGCCGGTTGGCACTTCCAGTCATGACCACAGATTCTGAAACTCCCTTGCTCTGTGACTAATGCCCCTGTAGCAGAGTGGTGAATACAGACAGTGGTCAAGAGAATCAACATAGAGACCCACACCTGAGTCACATTATGCTTCTTCACCGAGGAGGTCAAATTTTGGGCCATTCCTCACTGCACGACTTCCATCTGAAGAGATGGATTATTAACAATCCTTCAAATACAGTCGGCATGCGGAAAGGAGGAGTTAATAATGTGTGGTAGGAATGAGGTCTTTTCAAAGGTGAAAGCATGCCTTAAATTGTGTGAGTGGGTCAATCTCCTGACAAAGCACAATCTCACACAGACTCACATTCACAATCACACCACACAGACACATAAAAACCCCTAATGTCTAAAACACAACAACTTCACCACCTAGGTATTATCCTTACTTCTGAGGACTGGACAACTGGCCAGAGAACTTTCCTGTGTGACTACTTCCTTTCATTACACCCCTAACCCTCATCCCCACTACAGGATTGCAGAACCAGTGGGGCTTCCAGACCACATCGGCAAGAAAGCCCCACCATCTTAAGCACCTAGCTTTATCGTCAGCAAGGGAGTGATTAAACAATACGTACATGTATCACCGGGTCCATTGTACGCCTGTCATGGGAGAAAGGAAAAGACTGTGAGGATCATATTGCCCTGAACACTATTCACTATTCACCCAGGCCTTCTGTTCTCTTGATGACTCAAGGACACCAGATGGATACAGTGCCTGAGTCGACGACCAGAAGAGAAAATGTACAGAACACCAGTGGGAAAGCTTGTGCACCCTAGGGAAGCTGTCTCAAGCCCCTTTGATTTGGCAAATACAAAATTCTTTTTTCTTGGAGGAAACTGCTCTGTAGAGGACACTGCTTATGTCCCTACATCCTGTGTGTAATGCTGCCCTTTTTGAATGCCCTCTTGTATCAGCTTTCAGGTGGTCGAGACTCTCACTCGATATTCTCCTACCTAGTATACTGTCTCTATCATCTAGCAAGTACATGCTCACATTTTGAGATTGTAATTTTATGCAAAAAGAAGTAAAGCAACATTCAATTCTTGAGGTTGAAAGGCCTTCTTACCTTGAGAATAGATGGGATCTCTGCACTGGACGACACTCTAGGAAGCTGCTCCACCCCAGTGGTAGCGGGAGCTAGGGGCACACAAGATCACCATGAGTTATCAGTGCTGCTGCTGAGGACTGTCTCAGAGAGCTCTGCTCAGTGTTGTTGTGGGGCTCGAGAATGTGGAAGTGGGGGTCAACAGTATGGACTGAGTCTCTTCTGCGACATTGTCATTGGTGGATAAAAGAAGGCCAGGAAATGAAGCAGGCACGAAAGAGAAATAGAGCCTTTGACAGTCTAGCTCAAGGGAACCTAAGCTATCCAACAGCATCTAAATTACATGCTATGTTTCAATGACAGGTTTCTGATTGTCCTGCCCTTCTTAAAGCCTGGCCAAATTCACACTTCCTCTATTCTTTCAAGACCATTTCAGTATCCACGCATTCACACATGCCTCTAGTATCCTCAGCATGTATAATATTGGAAATTTTAGTTGTATTGCAATGAACTTTATATTGTATTTAGCTGGCTTTTAATCATTTGTTACTATATGGGTCAGTAGCACTGATTAAATTCCCAGTACTGTGGACCCATCACTGCTGTCTAGATCCAAGCCATTTCCAGGAATAAAGCACTCTACCTTTATCCTCCTTCCAGCCCTTGCATTTTCTATTTTTCTGACTCTAGAGAGAAGATTTTGGAATTGGGCTTTTTCAGAAACCTCGTATGTGTGGAATCATGAATCACTGTCCTTCTGTGCAGGCCTGATATCATTATGCCAAACATTTTTCCAAGATCTGTCCATGTTGCAGCTTATTTTAAAATCTGATTACTTTTATAGCAGAATAGTATCCCAATAGGTATATACATTATATTTGATCCACTCATCCTTTGATGGACTTCAGGGTTCTTTATGTCTGGCTATTGTGAATAATATCATTAAGAACATTAGTGTCTGATACACTACCGGTAAAACGAGAAATTATGATCCTGCGAAATTCACAGAGTGTCACAGCACAAAGTGTGAATTTTAATGGAATGAATGGACTTTTAATTAATAAAACTGAACTGATATTTTTTCACTCATTGTAACAAATATATCCCATAAATATAAAATGTTTTGAAAAGGGGAAACTGGTGGGGTAGGATGTGGGTGCAGTCTGTATTATATTCACAACTTTCATGTGAATTTAAACCTCTTCTAAATAATGTCTATTAATTTTACACAAATCTGACACATAGTATCAGCAAGAGATCTATTCAGATAATGTCGCAGAAACAGCTAATGTGTGAACCTGTCCTAGAGACTTGTCTACTATCAAACATGAACCACATTGTGAGTTGTCAGAGCATCCTGACCTCCATGGTGGCAGCACCACAGATGGACTGAACACATGTGTATCTCCAGCCACAAACAAAAAGAAATTCATGGCTTAGCGTTTTTACAAATTATGCGTGACTTAAATATGACACACTGAGGAAATTTTCTTGAAGCATCTTAGCTAGCATTATTTTCACAGTACCTTCATCTGGATGGAAAGTATGGACCGTGTCATCTTTGGAGAAGCGGACTCTTCCTTCGCCCAACCCCATCGATTCAAGAGAATCCTCCTCCTCAGCACAGCACCCTGAGAAAAGCATGACAACACAGAGTACTGTAGACATGACGCTGGCAGAAGTCCACAGGGACATTAGCAATAATTTATCCACAGCTGCCCAGAAGATGCTCCTGAAGCCAAGGTAGACTTAGGAAGATCGTGCAGTTTGATGTGCACGGAAAACACCCCTGAGACAGATCTTGAGCGTGAATACCTTAATTTAATTGAGGCATTATAGAAACATGGCAAAGCGCAGTCTCAGTGCCATCTTCTGTGATGAGTAAATGTTACCATGGCCTACTTGTTACTATTTCCTGATGAGGCTAAATGTGATTGAATACAGGTAAAGCCTCAGAAATTAAGTGATCGCTGTCAAGTCATTGCTCCGTAAGTGTCCAATCATTGTGTGACTGCAAGTACAAGCTGGATGTTTGGAAGTGGTTACATCCAGAGAGAGGACTTGGATGACTCCACAGCATCAGAGGGTGGAAGGATACTTCATTATTGCCATAGTGGTGATGCTTTCTGTCTCTGGGGAGTATCTGCTGTAATCTCCCGGACAGCCCACAACAACCCTACTGCCGGAGGGGCAAAGCAGGAGCTGAGACCCATACCTTACAGTGAAGATCACAGAAGTTTAGAGGGATTAAGCAACTTGCCCAGAGTCACGAGTGTGACCAGTGATGGGTTTGGGGTACGAACGTGTTTGGTGTCCTGAGGACAGAGGCCCAGAACCCTTCTGAAACGTGACTCCATTCCCTGCATGCCTGAAGCAAGCTCTCCCCTCACTGTCTCGCTGAAATGCTACTGCCCCAGGTTTCTCTGGGAGAGAGGTGATGCCCTGGAAAAAGACGCTAAGCTACCACAGTCCAAATGTGTCACACAGTTTCCGGCTCCTACCTTTCTTTCTCTGACCCCACATCCGACACTTCCCTCTGATCACAGCCCCCAGTGGACTAGGGACGTCCCAACCTGTGGCCGTCCTCCCGCAGCGTCAGCCCACAGTCAGCTGCCTCACTCTGAGACTTCCCCATGCCAGGGGACTCCCCTGGGTCACCAGTGGTCTGGGTGACTCTCAAGCCAACTCAGAACTTTCTGGACCAACTGCCTGCCACACGACAACATTCTAAATCTTAGCTTTCCTTCCATGAGCAACCCTGGATATGGAGTTGTTGCCAATGACCTGAGATGTGGTGCTTTCAGTATTCAATGACTTAAGTCTGAAAGCTCTACTATTTGCTGACTATTGCTCAGAGCCACAGTCTGAGCTGCTTGAGCTAAGACTCGGCTGAAAGCGGACTCTGGGTGTTCCGGCATTGAGTGTGCACCTTTGCCACGCAAGTCCATCTTCAACAAATTCAGGGTCTACTACTACCTCCTCCAACTCTCGATCACATGGTGGTAGTGGACAGAACCCCATGTCCTCTGAGAGGGGTCTCTCCTTAAACTACCTGTGACCCCACACCAGGACCATCGAGGAGAACCACCAAGCCCTCCTAATCCATGTCACTCAGTGTTCATTCCATCTATCTAAAGGCTCTGTCCCAGTCACAGCTCTCCCAGGCAGCACCCAAATTCCCAGGGATCCTTTCCACACCCACCCATGACATGCCCCATGAAATCTTGGCTTCTCTCCTTTCTAAAATCTCTGCATTTATACTGCCAATGTTTGGCTCATATTGTCACATTCACATTCTGAGCAGTTGACTTGGGATTCCCCTTCCCTGTCATGTCTACTGCTCGGTGGGATCTCAATCACTGTGAATCCATGGAACAATGCTCCCCACCTGAAGTCGTGTGGGAGGATTCCCTCTGGATCTGGTCTCTGCAGGAGTGGGGACAAGTTTGCACTAGGGAGTCTTACATTGTTCTAAATTTAGGAAAATCATTAAGGCAGTCCACTTGAGAGAAGAATCAGAAATATCAATTAAATTACACTACAAACCTATAAAGACATTTACAACCCTGGAGTCAAAATGAGAGTGGTGGCAACAGTTTTATAAGATGAGGATCATACTTTCAGTCAAGGTTAACCAGCCCATTTGAAGGAGCAGCATTCAGAATGTCAATATGACACGTACCTCCACAACAAAAGTTTCCCATCTCACGGTCTCGAGCAGTGAGTCTCTCAGTACTTCTCGCCTCCTCCCTCTCAACTCACAGAGTGACCGTTGCAACGGAAGGCAAGAAGCGCATCATCACATTACCACGGTGACGGGCCATGTCACAGAACTTTCAGAATGGACGCACGCTGCACATTCTGGGTCCAACTGCTGCTTTCGAGACGTGTGTGTTTACATGGGCAAGAGTGGCAGTTAAGAGAATTAAAATGGAAAACACGTTTTCTTTCCAAAGATGAACACCAGGCTCCCAAATTTTTATTCTCTTTCTGAGAAACATGATATGTGAGAGAAAAAGACTTGCCCATGCAAACAGAGTTGATAGTGAGAATTTCAGGGTGAACATGTTAAATCTAACACGTTGACCATATGAAGTTGTCCCATTCTTGATTACAGTATGATCCCCACCCATTTCCAATATTTCTGAGTCACCAGATATTTCTAGAACAAACAACTGGAAAAGTGTTACACATCAATTCAAAAGCAACATTAAAGAAATCAGGTTTCAAAAGTTGTGTTTTTCTCTAAGCATATAACTATGTTATAGAAATTTTCTTATTCGCTAAACCTATATTCTTTATCTTATTCTTTATCTACATACTTACTTAATACTCTATCTGAATTATTTCTCAGTCTCTGTGCATTCATTGAACAAGTTCATGTCATTGTGTATATTCAAGAGAGGCTATTCACTGAAAAAATAAGAATAAACAATCACTATATTTTGATAGTGGGTTGGGCGATAATATATAATCAGTGATTTTGGAAATAAAAATTGTAGATGACCCAAAATTCTAGAATTCAATGTGTGTTCTGGCTCATATGTGGACCAGTCATGCTCATTCTTATTTTGTTTTATTTAGTTTTTATTAAGTTTATTGAGGTAACATTGGTTAATACAATTATATAATTTTCAGATGGACATTATAAGTTGACATTATATATTTTATTGTGTGTTTCCACCCAAAGTACACTTTGCTTCAGCTACCACATATTTGATTCCCTTTACACACTTCACCTTCATTCTATCCCCCTATATTTAATATCTTTGCCCTGTCAAATCTACACCCCTTCCTAACCCCCTAAACTTTGGTAGCCACTAGTCAATTGTCTATGCCCATGAGTTTCTGTTTGTTTGTCCTGTTCATTTGTTGCTTTTAGGTTTATAACCCACATATAAGTGATATCATGTGATTTTCAACTTTTTCTTTCTGGCTATTTCACTTAGCATGATTGTGTCGAGGTCCATCCATATTATTGCAAATGGCAATATTTCATCTCTTCTTAAGGCTGAGGAAAATATTTCATTGTATATATGTACCACTTCTTTAGCTAATCATCTATCGTAGGACACTTCAGTTGTTCCCATGCACTGGCCACAGTGAATAATGCTGCATCAGTATGCAAATATCTTTTATGAGATAAAGATTTTCAAGTCTTTGAGGTAAATACCCAGTAGAGGGATTGCTGGATCAATATGGTAGATCAATTCTTAGTTTTTTGAAGAACTTCCATACTGTTTTCCACAGTGGCTGTACCAATTTGCAATCCTACCAGGAGTGTATGAGGGTCCCTGTTTCTCTGCATCCTCTCCAATATTTGTTATTATTTGTCCTGCTGATTATAGCTATTCTAATAGGTGTGAGATGGTATCTCATTGTAGTTTTAATTTGCACTTCCCTAATAGCTAGCAATGTTGAGCATCTTTTCAAATATTGTTGGCCATTTGTATGTTCTTTAGGGGAAGTGTCTATTCAGGTCCTCTGCCCATGTTTTGATTAGATCATTTGTTTTGTTGTTGTTCTTGTTGTTTGTTGTTAATGAGTCGTATGAGTTCTTCGTATATATTGGATATTAGACCTTTATCGGTGTAGCTTGCAAATACATTTTCCCGTTCGGATGGTTGTCTCTTTACCTTGGTGATGGTTTCTTTTGCTGAGCGGAAGCTTTTTCGTTCGATGCACTCCTCCCATTCATTTATGTTTGCTTTTACTTCCCTTGTTTTTGAGGTCAAATTCATAAAATCCTCTTCAAGTCTAAGGTCCTGGAGGTTAGTTCCTATGTTTTCTCCTATGCATTTTATCATTTCAGGGCTTATATTCAGACCCCAGTTTGGAGAACTGTATAAAGCAGAGGACTCCCTCCCTCCCTGTGTGCTCATGGTCAATGGAGATTCAATGTGGAAATATAGGAAAAGCCTGTAGAGACATATGAGGGTTGCCGTGCTATCTGATGTTCATAATAAATCTCAAAAACATACAGAAATTTACCTGTTCTTAAGTTCAGATACCAAAGCTAGAGGATATTGAAGGGAGAAAAAAGCACGTTGCAATTTTCCTATATGTTCTACAGTACCTTTCGAATTTTCTACAAAGGTGTTATTCCTGCTGCTTTTTGTGTGTGTTTACACACACACACACACACACACACACACACACACACACGTGTTTAGAACTATCCATTCAAATCAGTGGCATGAAACACCAGCGTTATTTTGCTGGCTGTCATGGGTTAGCATGCCGACAAAGGGCAGTGGGCTGGCACTTTTATGCAGTGCAATGTTGAGTCTTAGCAGAGAAGACCCACATGTGGGGAGAATGGACTACCAGGCATTGAGATGCTCTGGAAGTGACTCAGTCCCATGTCTGCAGCTAGACCTGGATGTGGCTGGAGGATACACATGATACATGCCAATGTGGCCTGGGTGTCCTCACTGCTGGGCACTCTCAGGTCATCCAGATCTGGTACTGGGTGGCTGACAACTCATAGGACAGTGACCTGAGTGACCAGGTGGAGGCTCATGGCCATGTCAAGCATAACCTTACACATGACACGTGTTGTTTAAAGGCATCTGTCAGTGACAAGAAACACTAGTGGCACCTCTGGTTTATAAGAAGGGGCTGAGACCCCACTTCTACTTGGGAAAATTATCAAAGAAATTGCAAACATGTTTGAAACTTTCACATGCATAAACTAGCTTTAAAAATACTCACTAGCAGATATATCCCTCCAAACTATGGGTACAAGAAATGACGCCTTTTTCCACAGCCAAGTGTACTATAGACGTGGGGTGGACTCCTGCCTCCACCACCATGACTTGTTTGACAAGTAAACACAAACACTTAGGAAGTCTTACAGGGAGTTTTGGAACATCAAATACCTACACTGGTACAGAGTTCACCTTTCACATGTGGCCACTGAATATATTGAAGGGGATGGAATGGTCTGAAGGATCCATAAACCAGAAGATAGTCCCACATGGGTAAGAACCTGGCGGTCTTGAACAGAAGGTAAGTAGAATCAGGGAGTGAGCCAGGGGATGTTTTAAGTGCAAAAAAAAGAGTGGGGACCAGTTGAGCAAGGGAGAGAGGATGGGAATGCAGAGGACACACAGAAATGAGGGAGAGGTGATGCAGGACATGCTTGGGCACCAAGGCCCTTACTCTCTCCACAGAGTGCACAAGCATGGCCCAGCTGGTGTCGTGACAAATGCACAGCCTGATTGATCAACAGAGCCACCAGCCTCTCTGAAATGCTTTTGGCCTCGTGTGTCAGCACTGAACATGCACATCCCCATGGGCCCAGTGATTTCACACTGAGGAGGGTTTCCTGCAGATACACTGGCCCGGGAGATCCAAGATCTATCATTGCACCAAAACCTGAGTCATGAAGGTGGCAAAACAGCCTACTGCCTGACAACAAGAAACTCCGGAAACTAATGACGATGAGATGATCTCTTAGATTTTGAGGCTTGAAGGAAATGCTTTATATCCGCATATTAAAAGAACACCCTGAGCTTTTGAATGTGCACTTGCTGATGGCAGGGTCTATGATACTCACATTACTGGGCTTTCAGGAATGAAAAGTCCTCTGTTTGTCTAAAGAACAGTAAAAAGCAAATGACCTATAAGCTAAAGAAATTAGAATCTCATCAACGTCCTTGTAATAATTGGTGGAAGAAGAAAACAGATTACTATAGTTATGTGAAGAACAGTCTGCCTTGATTTTATATGCAATCATGTAATTCGTGGGGATAAAGGTACTGACATCTACGTCATCATGCTTGATCTTCGATACTGCTGTCCCACGACCCTCTTCCAGAGGAATAAAAAAGAGACTTCACAAAATAAAATTCCCAAGAAGACACTGACCTATGGACACGTGGAAAGAACTAAATATGCAGTTATTTTTCTCAATTTATACTGGTAGAGCTTTACAGGAGAGAAGGGGTGACCTGATGGTGGCGACTTGGGTGAGTGTCTATAAATAATTGTTGAGTCCTAACTTGTTCAGAGTGTGTTTCTATTCATGTGCTTTATTTTATATAAAAACATTTCAAATGAAACCAGTTGTAGTTAAGTTGTTTCATTCAAAAATCTTCTTAAACAAAAAATATACATCTAAATTAAATTCTAAATCTATGCAACAGACACTACTTAGCCATCCAGAAACTGAGCTGAAGCAGGAGAGGAGGAGCTGCGAGGAGGGCCCTGTTCCTTGGCCTGACTGAAGCTTCTTGACACTGTGTAAACTCCATCTCCTCTGAGACTCAGGCTGAGGTTCCAGGTTTTGACCTTCGCATGTGTTGTTACCAGAGCTGCAAGGAGGACACGAGTCCTGGCAGCCCTCACCTGGCAAGGACACAGACGGAGGAGGGCTCCCTGGTGAGGGCGTGCAGGACACAAAAAAGCTCCTCACACCCTGGAGTAGTGACCATGGGCCCTGGCTCCCCCAGAAATCAGCTGACGGAACACTGATTCCTGGTGTTACTCTTGGAAGGGGTTCTTATCTCTACACGAAGTGTCTGCAAATGTCTTACAGGACCAACTGAACTTGGGTGCTCGGTCGGGAAGCATTCAGGTGACTTGTGCCCTGGACAGTGAGAATGATGCCGAGGAAGAGGGGGGCAGAGGACTCTGGGACTCCAAGTTGAAAAGACGAGTCCGTTCACCCTGGTGCCTGTGAGACACGGGTCTGATGACACAGGTGGCAATGGTCACCATTACCCTCAACCTAACACTGACTGTGACCCATCATGAGACCAGCACAGTACAAATGGACAGAGACCTGGAGTGATTCCCTTCTCCCCTAATAATCTTTATTTTTCCTAACATCCCAATGCTTTGCTTGTGCTTTGCATTTGGAAAACCATGTTGTTGTGGTAATAAGTAAAAAGTTTTATGGCTTAATGTGTTCCGATACGAAAAGATTAAGGATACTGCTGTTTAAAATTAACTAAACCAATTATATACTTGTCTCATTTATTGAAAATTTGGGAAAGAAAAGAAACAAGCAATTTTCAGTGCCACCCCTTACTATGTCTCAATAAAGCATTGCATTAAGTTTCTTTCTGTATTTGGCCATTTGCTTTATATCGATATCGATATGATATCGATATCAATATAGATCTGGATATAGATATAGAAATGTATAACATTAGCCCCAGGCCCTTCACAGAGTTCCACCGATGCTGAGGGGTCCCAACCGGGACTGGACCCTGCAGTGTTCCTTACTTGATTCTGGGAGTACTAAGCTCTCACAGGCTGCCTTGCTTGCATGAGAAGGAGCCCTACTATCCTCCACTTTCTCTTCCCAAGAGGCCTGAGGTTGGGGAAGTCAGGCCACCCCCACTATCTCATCATACGCAGAGATAAGGGATCCAGCACTAAACTTTCAGCTAAGGGATGCTCCCTGTTGATCTTGAGAGCATGGGAATACACTGCTGTGTCCTGCAGGATGATATCGTAAGTACATCCTGGAGGCCTCTTCACAGAAAATTCAAGGTGCACTATAACCCTGAAGTTATTCACCCGTGGCCTTACAGGAACTGTCAGCCCTCTCCTCCAGATTAAGGAGGCATTAGAGGGATGGGTTCAGCAAACTTAGAAACTTATCCGGCCTGAGTATCCCTTTATGAAAGATGATCTCACGACATTTTTCACTTGCTTTTTCTGATTTTTACCATCCTCTTGTCTCCCTTGCATGTTCACACACAAGAGAGGACACCTCAGGAGACTCCTCAGTTTGGTTGTTTTTAATAAAATGTCCCCTCCCACAAAATGTTAGGAACTAATGAAGAACATGTGCATTTGTTGCCTTACTCTTTCAATCCCAAGCCTTCCAAGTCAGTTTCTCT
>PUFA01001321.1:0-45694 GCA_003508835.1 Eonycteris spelaea
AGCCAATGAGCTTCACTGATTTTATGTATTAATTCTGTCATTTTAAATAAATATTATTCTAAAGTTTTTACATGAGCAGCTATTTCACCTGTAAGTAGCTGTTTCATTTCTTCTACTCAGGTAAAATTGCTTTTTTTTTTTCTGACTTATTTCCACAGGCTGGGTTTTATTTCCAATGTTTAATAGAAGGAACAGTAAAACTTCTGTATTTATCTTTCCCTATTTTAGGGAAAATATTTAAAATTTCATCTCTAAGTATGAAGTTTGTTTTAAAGATTTTTCATCACGCCTTTCTTATGTGAAAGCTATTCCATAATGTTATTTTTCTAATCAATTTTATAACCAATCAAGATATATTTTTATTATTTTTGCACTGATTAGAATAATAAATGTTTTTCTGTGTAATGTTTATGAAATGAATCACCTCTATTTCTTTCTAACATTAAATTAAGCTTATTTCTAAAATAAAACCACAATAATCTTTTTGTATTGTCCTTCTTTAAAAATCAGTGCATTAAAACAAAAGAATGTACTATGCCTATACGAAGTTGGTATTCCTCATCCATGTGCACAAAGATTAGAATGAGTTTTTATTTATGTTATGTACTTGACAGTTTTAATATCAAGGCTATATCAAGAAACTTTCTTCTTTTCTATTACCCGGAAGCCTTTGTATAAGAGCACCGCTATTTTTTCAATGTTATTTTCACTACTGATGCCATGCTAGCTTGAAGAATTTTTTTTTTGTAGGACAGTTTATAAAATGAACTCAATTTCTCGAATACATGCTACATTTAATGAGTTTCTATTTTTTGCACTGCATTTTCATACATTTCTATTTCTACAGATGTTACAATGTATTCATAATATGGCTTTTTTACCTGCTTAATATCTGTGAAAAATAACGCCATTCGCATGTTTATTCTAGACATATAAGAATGTGTCATCGGTTTTTCTCTTCACAGTTATTTAGCAATTTTATTAAGTATTTTCAAAGAGAATAATTTTGACCTTTTAAATCCTTTCTAACATAATTTTGTTCTTTGTCTTGATTTTGTACTATTTTTCTTCTCCATTTGGATTTAATTAAATATAATCTCCATTTATGATTTTACTTCTTCACTTTTTTACCTATTTGAACTTATTAGCTACATACAGATTTAAAACAAAAACATTGTGAATGGTTTGGACACTCAATCTGTTTTTTGAAAAACATACTTCATTATATTTAACAATGGTTATTGCTTTAAATAGCATCTACACAGTAACTATAGCAATTTTCTACTGGTTTGTGTCATAGTTTATTATTTTTTTTATTTTTACTTTTATCTGTCTATATGTTTAGGTTAAAGAAGTATCTCATTAAGACAGCAGTTATATTTAGATATAAACATCGGAATTCAACTAGAAAAATATTTGTTTATACTAATATAACTTAAATGAAGTTATTAAAAAGTATTATTTATATTTTTATTTATAAGTAAAATAAGTAGTTATAGTTAATTATTAAGTGTTATATAGCTATCATTCAATTGGGATGAACACTACCATTCTTTGAACTCCACCTTGTCTTTGTTTTCTTATCTTTCTTAATAAATAGTTTATTTTCACTGTCTTCTGTAAAAACTCGTTGCCTTAAAATTCTTTAAATATTCTTTTGTTAGTGGTTTGCATGTTACAGTATATATTCTTTACTCATTAAAGTCAAAAAATTAATACTTCTCTACTCTCACAGACAGTGAAAAAGCCTATCTTCTACTTTTATTTACTGCTTATACAGCATTTGCTTCTTTGAATTCTAATACAAATATTTATTTTAAAATCTGAAACTGTATTATTTTTATTTTATTCACTCATAGCTACATAGAAAGACCCACAATATTTGTTTTCGCAAATTTTATTTTCTTTTAATACATTCAAATTTTCATCCAGAATAAATGTTTCATCATTAAAACACTCTTAAATATTTTATTTAGTTAGAATTAATATTCTCCTTTAAAAAAAAATTCCTGGAAAATATATGCATTTTGCCATCATAGTAAAAAGGATATTTTCACCTGTTATTGAATTTAAATTTTGTTTATCTCTCTTAATCACTAGGTATTATGAGTATCGACATAGTCATGCATACCAATATGTGTATGCATATATATACATATATGACATATATATACGTATATGACATATATATATATATATAAACACAAGACACTAAAGATTACATTATAGCTACTTGTTATTTTGAGTAATTTTAATTGTGGCTTTATATTGTCCAAGTTTAGATTTCATTAAAGTTAAATGCCAAAAAAAACTATAGTGTTACATGTGGCAAAAGGACAAGATATATATGTGTGTGATGCTTGCTGAGGCCATGGTGGTAATCATTTCACATATGTATAAATCAATCATACTGTACAATTTTATTTCTTTTGTTGCTCATGTGCCTTTAAAACTTGTGTTTTGAAAATCTACTTTTTCTGCCCTTCCCATTTTTTGGATAAGGAGAAAAAAAAAGACTTGAGCTTTTGTCATTTACAGCAAATATTCCTATTAAAATACAATAATGAGTTGTCATTGTAAGATGAATCAACATGAAACATAATTGTTATGTAATAGTTCAATCTCTGCTATGGTAATATAATTCAATACTACTTAATGTACTATGCTTCAAGAGACATTATTTTTGTCAGGCAAAATCTAAATAACATATTTCAGAATCAGAAGATGAATAAACAATTTTTGAGAACTGAGATCTTTTAGAATAAGACAACTATTTCCCAGAGGCACGTGCCAGTGGACAATCTAAATACACACCACCAGACAGAATCCTATATTGTGGAGGTGTGTGATGAGATAAACTGTCTTCAAAATAGCTCAAGTGTAAGAATTTCCTGGTCAAACTTTAAGTGACACATCAATGTGAAATCTACTTCTTCCACTCTTGCTTCACTCTGAGCCTTCATGGTGCAGCCTGTGCAGACCACAGATATTGTTTGTTTACAAGAGTGACTTGGTCTCCCACTAAAGGATGCACGCCTTTCTGGACTGCAGAAGGCATGTGTCTGCCCTCCTGTCTCTCTATTAGCCCATCTCCTGTAGTGGGAGACTACCAATGCTGGATGTGATGCAACCTAGATACAATTAATATACAATCGAATAATAATAATAATAAAAACCATAAGGTTTTTATTTAAGTAGTTCTGGGTAAAAGATAGAAATAAAGTATGACAATGTTGGAGGATTACTTAAACTATTCAAATTCTTGCCTGTGGAGAATTATTCAAGTGTATTCACACACGCATAATTGGGTGTGTAAACCAAACAATTTAAAGTAAAATCCTATAAGAATTACAACAAAAAACAATTACTTTTAGATTTTTAAATCAGTAGAGACATAATTATAAGTAATAGTTTATATTTAGCCTAGACTTTAAAAATAGATTCTTAAAATGAATTATTTGAATTGTGAAGATTTTATTACTCATGCACTCAATTAAGTAAAAGCCGTTGGCTGTTATCAAAATCAGGATGAGTTAGCTCTCGTGAAATGCTAAGTTAAGCTTAATCATAAGCAATCAAAAGATTTTTTAAAAAATTAAACAAAACTGTGTAAGAAAAGATACCAAATTTAAAAGAGACTCTTGTCTAATGAATTCTATGACAGGGTATAACTGATATGAGTTAGAAATAATCCATGATAATTTCTTAAAATAATAATCAGCATAAGTCGTTATTGAGAATTTATAAAAGTCAGATTAAATATTAAGTGTTTTACAAGCATCATATCTACATATTTTTATTTCCACTTCTCATTACTAAATTATCTTGCCAGACACCAAGGGACTATTGAAAGATCATATATTATCAGCTTCAAAGCTGGATTTATTCTAGAACTCAGAGAACACAAAGTCCATTGATGGAACTATTAAATGACATTTTTGAGTCTTTACCAATTCTTAAAAAACCAAAGGTGCGCTCACTGACTTGACATCTAGAGGGTCATTTTGGAAGTGTGAAGTGACAGTGTTCTTCTACAAATGATGTACACATCTATTTATCATTTCATACTTTTATATCTTTTTCCTTTAAATCAAATGCCAATTTCTCGTGCTACAGAAAATCCTTAAATATTTTGTTGTTGTTTTTGTGTCAGTATTGTTTAGGATTTGACTTTGTGTGTCTGTAGCATTTTGTCAACATATAAAATATTTCTTTAAAATTGTAATAATATCTCATATCTTTACAATATTCAAAATAAAAGATCATTTGATAACAACTCATTCTCTTTACTCAATAAGTGTAAGTCAGCAAATAAAATTAATTTAGCACAGGAAAGACCATATATGCCAACACTGCTAATCCTTCATCTTTGAGTACTCACTCTCTAACCAATTTTGGATTTCAGAATTATCATAAATATTGTGATCCCTTTTTTCCAATACAGAATTTGAATTTTCATACAGACATGCTAGTAGTGTTAAAATATTTCTACAGTCTGACTTATATTGAGGATATTATTATTTATGAACTTTATTGCTCACTAATTTATCACTCTTCAGTGCTCCAACTAATAATATATCATCAAACGTAACATATCTTTGAAAAATGTATTTAATCAGAGTCACTTATTTAAAGCTCTAAGGCATTTAGAACATGACCTTTAGTTTTCTCAACTGGAAAATGAGCCCAAGACTCACCCTTTACTCCACCCAGTTTTACTCTGCTAGGGATCTCGTCAATGCAGATACCATTTATTCTTCAGTACACTTACCTCACAGCACAGTTGTGGACTCCACTAGCTGCAGAGATGAGTAACCAAGGCGTAGCCTATGCAGACCTGAACGTGGCCAAGTATTCAAAGGGACAGGAACTAAAACCGAAGGGCACAAAAAGCTCCATCTCAGTAAGCGAGCAGGAGATAACCTATGCAAAATCCACCGTCAAGATGCTTCTCAGGATCTTCAAGGGAATGATGAGAAATACCACTGCAAAGGTAAAATTTAATAGACACACAGTATAACTGTTCCTGGATGTGTGGTTGGGTTGCAGAGATGTGAGGACAGAATAGGAGATAAATTCACATTTTTCATTTGTGGATCAGAACTTGAAGTTGGAATACAGTGTTCTCACATGATCTCTCAGGAATAATTTTCTTCAGGTATCATTGTATAAGGTGCATTCTTTGACCGACAACTCATGGAGTACCGAACACTTTATAATAGTGCATAAAACTTTCATTTAATGTATGCATTTGATGAAATGTGAAATGTTTTCCTGAACATGCCCAAGCTATAAATATCAGAATGATTACAGAAAGTATTTTATACATATATGTATATATATGTACTTATATATATATATTCTGATTTCATAACCCGAGACATGCTTTAGGAGACTAAAAGATCTTATGGAGTAAAACGAATTCATTCTTGAGATTGCATAAATATAATTTTGTAAGAGATGGTGAAGTTTTGTCCTTTAGGGTTTTGAAATGCTTTTCCCCAAACTCTTTTATTACTCTATTAATTTTTCTTGGTAAAATCCACTTTATCCCAGATTATTCTAATTCTAAACATGACAAATTTCAAAGGGAGAAACAAAAAGTATTAGGATTCATTTTATTGTTGAAAATATTATTTTTTAGTAATAATTACTTTGCTTATTTTTTTAGCTCCCTTAGTCCCAGAGCAGAATAATTCCTTCTTAGTAACAGGAATCCAGAAAGGTACAGAATGGTTTTCAAATTTCTGATATTAGTAGTTTATGCTTTGTCTCTAACTCAGGGTAGATTAGAATAGTGATAGATTTAAAAAAAACAAATTATAATATTGGGTAATAGATATTCATAAATAATAATTTTAGGAGAATGTATATATTCTTATGCACCAATATGAAGGAATATTTATTTAAAATAATCATACCTATTATTGCCATTTGGCTGGAGTTTCCTCCTGGTATACTATGAGTCAAATAACTTTACTATTCTAAAAAAGTGGCTTTGTTCATTGACATTCAAGACATGTTAGAGTGACTATTTTTGCTTCTGTTTTCTTTATAAGGGCACATCAATTAGGGGCTGAGAGGCTGACTCTTCTCTGTGAGTGTGTGTGACTGTGTTTTGTTTCATATGTACCAGCCAGTGAAGGTGCATAGATATGTAATGCACATATATGTTTATACTTAGGCAAACGTAAATGAATTTTTATTTTTTAAAATTCAAATTGTTTTTGATAATTTCTTCAGCATATCATTGTGGCCATTGTACAAAGAAATGGATTACATATTCCAACACTGGCTATTATTTTTAGTACCTAAAGGAAAACATAGACTGAGGGTTTGACGGCCTGTGTTTCTTCTAAGAACTCTAAGCTGCTTTATACAGATTAGGAAGAAAAAATGGTAAGATTTTCAATGTTGCCAACATTTTATTAAAAGATTTTTTTTGTCTATTGGATATTGTAGAATATGTTCATATTATTGTATACAATTGTAGTTTATTTTAAATTCTGTTAATATACCATTGTTTGACGCTGTATCTTTCATTTTCACTTTTATGCCGTTAATGAACATATGGTAATTACTAGTTCTTGGATTTCATAGACAACCATGTTTTCATAATTGCTTTTCTCTCTAATAAGTTTTACTGCTTAGTTTTGCAATATATCATGGAAACTAATCGTATCGTCTTTGTGCAGGTGGAGTACAAGCTGGAAAGACACATGTAATTGCGAATCAGATCATGAAACAAAGTTTCCGGTTTGCTGTAGCCCTACTCCTGTGTACCTTCTCATAAGTTCTCCCTCCTCACATAACCATTATTTTGATTTTCAGTATTAAAATTATCTTGGCTTCATTTTGAACTTTATATAATGAAGATCATTCAGTATGCATTTGATGTGTCTCCTTTGATTTCCATATGACATTTTTGCAATTCATCCATACTATTGCTTTCATCTAGAGTTTGTTAATTTTCAGTGCTATAATTCTATATACATGACATTGTTAATCTATCCTCCTCAGAATATAGTTGTTTTATTAATGTGTGGGTATTAGAAAAATTATTTTATGAAAATTCTTATGTACATTTTTTCAATTCTATATTAATAATTTATATATTCTATATAAAGGTCATGTAGGCCATATATGTAATATAAATATATTTATAATAACATGATAATAGTATATAAATATAATTACATTGTTATAATCATATATATAATCATATATAATTATAATATACTGTTCTGTATGTAACAAATAAAATTGCAGGGTCATAAATATATATATATATATATATATATATGCCCAATTTATCACAACTTTTTTAGTTTATTGTGTAAATAAACATTTTACCATATAGTCGTTTGATCTAAGATAGCACTATCAAAAATTTTAATGTTATAATTTCTTAAAATTGTATAAAAGTATCATTATGACATAAATGGGCATTTTCCTAATTACTATTAGATTGAACACAACTTTTTGGGCTACTAATTATTGTGACATTCTCTTCTGAGAGAAAGAGAAGTGCCCGTTTATGTCTTTGTCCATTTCTCCTACGTGCTATTTGTCATTTTTCTTCATAGCAGTTCTTTTTATCTTGAAAATATGAGCGCTTTATTAAATTTATCAGATGCAAATAGCTTTTTTGACTCCACGATTCCATTTTCACTCTCTTCTTGGAGTTTTTTAATGACCAGAATGTATTAAATGTTAGCATAGCCCAACTTCTCATTTTGATGTTAGTGATCATTCGGACTGATTTCAGAAATCAGTCCACGTTTGTGAAGGTAATCTCCTACATTACTCTCTGGGTTGTATCTTTTTCCTTTCTTTATTAATTTTTACATTTAAGTCTATAATCTACTGAGAACTAATTTTTTTGTGGCTCTGTACTTGTGATTCTGTGTGGTAGAAATGAAGTTGATACTTTTCTACACATTATATAATCAATGGGTCATAATTTATCATGAGGATTATTTTTCATAAATAAGTATATTTACATATATAATTCTATATAAACATGCTCTCATCTGTTTGATAGAGAGATATATTTTGTATATATCTTTATAAAAATAGTACAATTACACAATGTACTGTAATAAAAGTTATTAAATGTGGTCTCTCTCTCATTTCTATCTCAAAATATCTTAGTGTACTATACTTATCCAGTTCGAGGTATGATAGCAAAACTAACACAAATTCCTTTTTCCTTAACAATTTTTCAGATAGAGGGTTATTTCTTACTGTAGATTTTAGCAATCTCTGTATAAGATTTTTTCCTTTCCTTGTTAAATCAAGGGTTTTCACCTTTTCCTTTAAAGGAAACACTTCACAGTTTCTCTTTGTCATGTCCAAATTGCCAGAATCATTAGCCTTGAGCTTTGGTTCCCTTATTAAGTAGAATAAGGCTTACTGAATCAAGCTCTGAGACACTGCAGCAGTGGATCTGATAACCAAGTGACTCAGTACTAAGTGACTAACACTAAGAGGTGGGGAGCATGTACAGTGTGGTTTGTTGGACCAAAGGTGATTCAATCCTGGGCAGAAAGGAGTGGGACAGTGTGAGATTTCACCATGCTACTCAGAGCACCACTCAATTAAAATTTATGAACTTTCTCATTTTGGCATTTCCTATTTAATAGTTTCGGCCCCAGGTTGACCATGGGTATCTGAAACAGGGAAATGAAACCAAGAATAAGGGGAGACTACTGTGTATAAATCACAGTCTACATAGCCTGCAGGAGTTTGAGCAAAATGCAGAAACCTTACCTCCCTTATGTTGCTCTACTGTGTCTATCCATACCATAGTAGTCTTAATGTTTTTACTACATACATTGAGAATCACATGGGAGAATGTTATAATTTCCCTGAATTTATAATTTTACCTCTCGAAAATGGAAGAGAAAGAAAATTTATAAATTGAATGTATTTTTACTCTTTCTCTGTTTTCTTTTCCTTTATGATAACCCAAGAGTCCCTCCTTTGGCATCTGTTTTCTGCTTAGAAAATTCCCTTTAGTTATTTTATTAAAGTTGGCCTGGTGGTGACACATTTTCTTAATTTTTTATCTGGTATGTCTTAATTTCCCCTTCATTTCTGAGTGGTATTTTTGCTGGACTTTTTAAAGGTTTTTGGTTGGAATAAGGCAGTTGGTGTCTAAAAGTTTTCTGTCATCTTATTCTGCTCCTTGCATGGTCCTTTGACTGGAGAGAAAAGACTTTTCTTGTGACTTTTGTCTGGACCCACAGTGTTTTTGGTTTGCTAGCCTCTCTGGCATCCAGTCTGGGATAAATGAAGTAAAAAGTTATTCCAGGGAATTTAGCACCCCACCATACCATTCCTCATGTTTCTTATGCTCTCAGACTGGAAAAAGCACCTTTTTCTCATTATTACCTAGCAAATGGAGCTGTTCGAGCTGAAAAATAGCGGACAACTTACCACTCCCACCTCCACTGTTAATCAAGTCTGCCCCTGTAGTAACAACACCAATGACTTTCGCAGCTTCCCCCAACTTAAAAACTGTCGTTCCTCTAACCCACTGGGCTGGGATGGGGAGAGCCGGTGTGATATAGGAGGCGTTAGGCACGAAGACTGCATATTTGCTTCGTTCTCACCTGAATTTCTAAAAGTTTTTCAATAATAAATATTCCTCAATTTTTAGTCTGCTTAATTTTCAGAGTTCTGAAATTGCTATTTTTGTCAATTTGTCCTCTTTCTCCCAATAATAGAGTTTCCGAATGTGTCCAGTGTGTAACAATATATTGTAAATTTAAAAAACTATAAATTAGAAAGAATTAAGTTTATTGTTTTTACAAATTCAAATTAGTATACAAGCTTTTACTTGACTTCTCTTAAAATTTTTTTTCATAGAATTTTCAATAACTTTTCATGGATTGGCTGTCCCACAAAAGAAATAATTTGTTGGTGTGGTCCAATGACTCCACTTCCTCTTCCAAATGGTAAGTTTCCTGAAAACTCAAATATTTATGCCTCAAAAGAATTAATATTGGAAACAAAAAGCAATATAAGATAATTATATAAAGATAATTCCTTCTTTTCAGAGAAAAATTATAATGAGAAACATTCAAATTTAGATATGTAATTATTCATCTACATATTTGTCTAAATTTTGGTTAAATAAATTATTTATTCATCGAAATAATAAGATATACATTAGCACATTCATGACATGAGATCCTCTGTATTTCAAGTTCTCAATAACTTCAGAGCTGGACAGGAATTGTGCATATGTGAATTTTTACAGCCACAAGGATCACGCTGTCTCCTGTTTAAAATAAACACATATGTTTGTAAGCACCGGGCACTTTAGCTTACCTAAATTTGGTATGATGGCAATCTCACCATTTATAAAGAACATATTTTTAGCTCCTTGAAAATCCATGTAATTATTTTTCCAGGATTGTATTTAAGACATTAGTTTGAGACTAGTTTTAGTTTCATAACAGTTTTAGTTTTAGTACCAAGATTTCCATGTCCCCTGCCCCGCACATGCAGAGCCTCCCCCTTTATCAACATCACTCACCAGAGTGGTACATTTATTCCTGAGCATAAATCTGCAGTGGCGCATCATAATTACCCAACATCTATAGTTTATCTGATGTTTTACCCTTTGGTGTTATTGCATTATTTCTAAATCTATATTAATTTTAAAAATATATATCCGGGTACATATATTACATTTTTAAGCTTTTGTTATAATGAAAATAAATTAATAAATTACATATAAATTACAAAGCATAATACAAAGATTTGTTATTTCTAAGTCTACAATGACGTGAATAATTTCACCTCTATTTTGAAATTATTTGATTTGTTTTAGCCCTCGAACTTTGAAAATGAGGATTCAAACAACCCAGGGTAGTGAAGTGCATAAGGCAGACTGAGTCAGGAGACAAAAACCAAGGGAACTTTGATTTAAAGACAACCATTAGTCGGCAGTCACCTACAAAGTGAGGATAAAAGGAAATTATAAGGAATACTGTATGGTTAAAAAGAGTAGCAAAAGGTGAACTCATTTAGGAGTCAGGCCTGTTCCTTGAGGATGGGTTATAGACTACATTGTACGCAGCGTGGCTGCAGATGACTTTATGGCAGACATGTTCACTGGATTGTCCTGGCACAGAGCAGTTCCACAGTCTGCAGGCTGAAATAGCTAAGGATGGATCTCAGGCTATGACTGACAAACAGGAAGACCTCCCTTCCCACCATGACAGCAGGCAGAGGCTGGAGGAGGGGAGCTAAGACTGACACTGGCCACAGAAACTTGCTGGAGGGTGAATGCCACGGAACTTCATGTGTACGCGCAGCTGGCACACCACACCAACAGTGGCCAAAGGAGAGAAAACACCATGAAACGAGGAACAAGAGCCCGTTCTCTGGCAGTGTCTCTCCAGTGCCTTTTCCTGACAAAACCTAACATCATGTGAGCTGACAAGATAGAAAAAGGCATAGATCTGGCTCCATTATCTCAGAAAAGACAGTGCAGGACAGATTTGGAAATAAAAATTTGAGACTAATAAATTAATTGGCACTCAAAGTTATTATGCAGCAATTACAAGGTTGCTAATAAAGGCCACTTGCCTGCCCCTTGCTCACAGAAGGGAACCAACATGGACCTTCTGAGGCGATTTTGGTGCAGCATGATTGATGATTAGATTCCCTTTTTGGTAGAGACTGGCATTTTCATGGAGTATTATCAGTGTCCTTTCATATTTTTTACATGTCTTTGTTTTCTTCTACTAGATTTCATATATTTTTTGAAGATATCCTGTTTTTCGGAATTCTCTATCTCCTCATTTGACCCTCTTAATTACTACGCTTAGGAACATATTTAATGGAAAAAATAAGTGTTAAATAATAAAAAAAATTAAAAGGTAAATATATTTGTGTAAATCATACACAAACTAGTCATTGATAGAACTTGAGGTGAACATTCATAATTTGACCATGATTCAGATATATTTTTACTGTAATTCAATTATGAGAGGGAGAGATCCTACTTAATTTTAAAATAAATTAATATTTAATATACACTATCTCTGACTGTAAGTGCAGTTTTCTTAATCTCTGTATTTATTTCTTATATTCATATAAAGTATGTGAATATTCAAAATAAATTTCACATATTATGTAAATAGTTGCTGTATGGAATTGCTACAGTTGTGTTACAAACAACTCAAGATTGCATTGTCATTTAAAAATAAGCATTCATTTCTCATTTACCCAGTTGTGGTTTTGTTGGCTTTCAGTTGATATAGGTTGGGCAGTATGGACTCGGCTCCAGACCACAGATTCGTTCAGATCCTTTTTGTACATTTGATCAGTGTACAAAAGGGAAGTAAGCAGTATGGTATAAAGTTGAAAAACTTGGCAGGTCACTTGAGTGTAAATGCTGAATGCACCCTATTAGCCTAGTGACACAGTTATTATAACTGTTCTGGCTTAGTTTTCTCTCCTGTAAAATATGATAGAAATAGTGTCTTATTCATGGATTATCAAGTAACATTTGAAAAGCTGTCGCAAAAGCACTTGAAGAGCACTTCTGCCACATACGTATTCACTACATCTCAGTTATTTTTACTTAAAAACTTTATGCTTTCGTTCCATTGCCTGTGACATGACGATGATAACGATAGCCACCAATCAGAGCCGCTCTGAGAAATGTGTAATAAATGCCAAAGAGCCTTAAAAAGCCTAATGATATTAAGTTCTTACAATATATGATCTTTTCATATTTTCTTCCCCAAATATTTAATAATGTCAGATTTCCCAGATCTGTGCTCTTAAACTTTCTTCTTTCACCTATTAAATCTCAAGTGTTTCAATAAATTTATTCTATCCAGACATTTAAAGTATAATCTGACTTAACCAACTTAATCATATATATCAAAGATATTTTCATTCAAAAAGACTGACAAATTCAATGTATCTTATGAATGGACGACAAATGAGGGAAATTTTTTTACTAGCCATGCTTTCCCTTATTAGAATCAAGTTGCAGTGACTATGCTTTTTTTATTGGTCAAGAACCCAGCTTCTCCCCCAATGTATTATTGTGCACATATCTAAAGGTACTGTTGTTTTTTGGAATTGAAGAAATTTTAAAAGAAATTGTCAAGTTTGGTCAATATAGCCCTTAAAAGTTCTGAGATGTGGGAACAAAGGAAAGTTTTATAGTTTCCCAGGGAGAGACTAAAACAACCTTTTCCTTTTAAAGTTGGAATGCTCTATTTATACATGTGTATCTCTTACCAATTAGAATGGAAAAAATCTATAACACAGAAGCTACTTAATATGTTATGATGAGGAATACCTGTTATTATCTCCCAAACTATTTTCTATATATCTAAATACATGCATAAAAAGATATCTAAAGTTATAAATATGTACATAAGAAGCCATGGAAATACTTGGTACAGTTTAGGTCATTCCACCTCTTCCCCCAAAATCTCCACCTGATATCAATGTAAGGACAATATCAGAGATTGCTAAACAAGGTTGAATTTGAATTGAAAGAGTCACAGAGAAGTCAGGGACCTATGGATCAAAATGATAGTTTCTACGGGTCTAACATTTGAGAATGTAGGTTAGGTGTGAAACATAATGGACTTGCAATTCTGGACTACAAAATTAAATAGTACTAACTTCAGTGCTCATTTTAGAGGAAGATGGTGTCCTTATATAGTTACACTATTTGGAGTAGAGCAGAATATGTGTTCTTTGCAGGGAATCAGTTCCAAGGGCAATGAAAGGACTGTTCTGTATATGTCCAATTGTGTGTTCCATATTTATTACTTAGATAAATTTGTTTACCAGGAATTAATGAGTATAAAGTTATGGATAAAATAAGCCATTATACTTAATAAGTGTTGCTCTTGCCTACATTTTATTAGGCTCCTCCCTTAATTTCAACCATTGTGTGTTTCTGGTTCCTCCTAAGACAATATACAAAAATTTAGCTTTGCCTCTGTATTCAAGGTTTATATTCTCCTGTTGTATTTTCTCTTCTGTCCCAAATTATATATGCCAGTGGAATCCAAGGTTCCTTCTCAGAGATACTGGAATGAAGTTCGATAACAACGTAATTACTAGAAGAGTAAAATGCATAAATACATACAAGAATAAAATGCTAGCAACAGAGAGGCACCTCAAAATTTAATAAACACTGTAGAGATCATGAAGTTCCCAGAAGCATAACAATTAAAGATCACTGTCAAATAGGAAAGAGACATTTAAATTCAGATGAATTTGGACTTGTGTTTCTGGTATGATTAAGGGAACTCCTACTGGACTATATCATGATAACAGTTATAAACTCTGGACAAAATACATATACACAGATGTACACACACAGGCCACCCTGGTGATGGGAAGGAGGTAAAGAGTTTGGGGAAAATAGTTCAGACATTGAGGAACAAAATTCACAAAGTGAGTTACCACTTCTTGTATGAAGGAAGACCAAATTCAATTGCATTTAGTTTGGCTAAAATGCTAATACAAACTTGCCCATCTTTCCTATCTAAGAGAACATAAGGTAGAGTTTAAGACAACCTAAGTCACTGCAAAATAAAGGTGAAATCACAAAAGAAGAGAGCCAAAGAGTGGGAATAATAAGCTTGGTCTGTAAACTCTGCCACAATATCTTACAGACATCAAAGTAGTCTTTATGTGGGAAAAAATTGTAGAACTGAGATTTGAGCTGTCAAACAAGGCAGTCTTCGGTTTTTCACTTGGCACCAGGGCAATATTTTTACTTGCTTTTATCTCTATCTCATTGCTACTCTTCTCAGTCTTGTTTGCTGGCTTCACCTCTTCCCCTTTACATCTTCCCATCTGAGTGTCACAGGGCTCAGTGCTTGGACTTCCCCTTTTTTATATCTACATGTATTTCCTGCGTGATATTAACAGTCCCTAAGTTTTAAGCCCAAATCTTATGTTTTCCAGGCCAAACCGCACCATTCGCTCAGGACTTAGACATCCTATTCCGCAGCTCTATTTGTATGTTTGATAGAAACATTCATATTAACATGTTCATCCAAAAACAAACCCCTGATTTCTCTATCCCACATCTTCTTCTAGTATAATCTTTTCCAATTTACTTAATAGAAATACAACGTTTCCAGTTTTTAAGGAAAAAATCATTTTTGACACTTGACTTCTTTGCTCTCCAGCCACATTTTATGTTAGAATCCTGTTAACACTAACTTCAAAATATGCCAGAATCCATCCATGACTCATCATTTCCCTGTTTACTCTGATCCAAGCCACCATCATCTGTAGTCTGAATTATTTTGAGTTTCCCTATTTTTGACCTCACTCTGTATTTCACTTCAGCAGTCAAAATGACACCATTAAATATAGTGAGAGCAAGTTCCTCATCTTTTCAAACCCACAAATATCTCTCCACGCTTCCCAACGAAGAAGCGAAGCCTTATAAAAAGTATAATCTGAGCCCTATTACTTTTTTCATCTTATCACGGTGTTTCTCAACCTTGTTTCTCCCACAACTTAACCCGCTAAGGTGCCTTTGCAGATGTGTTTTCTTAGTCCATGCCCATGAAAGTTTAAAACCACAAATATGCGACACTTTTCTCTATGTACTTTGTGTATATCTTGCTTTCTACATAAAGTAAGATATTTTCGCTACCCTCAGGGATCAGTTTTCACTCCCTTGTGGAGCACACTCCCCCCGCTGAGAAGGCATGCTGGAACACTGTTCCCTTCCCTCACTCTGCTCCAGCCCTGCCAGCCTCCTTGCTGATCCTCGAAGATGCCAGGCATGCTTCTGCAGGAGGAAATTTCACTACCTGTTGGCTCAATTAGAAATGCTCTTCTCTGTTTTCACGCATTGTTAGTTTTCACACCAACTTCATGTTTTTGTCCAAATATCATATTCCCCATGAATTCCAATTGAATGCCCGTTCCCTCCCACAGATGGCGCTTCCTCTCATATTTACTGATTCTGAAAGTTTAGGAACAGAGTGCGAGGCAGATGAGATGAAAATAACTAGAAAAAGAATGATGAAATGCATGAATAAACATGACACCTAGACTAGATAACTTTCTTTTTAGTAATTATTTATTTTAGAGTCTTTTGCACAGCTAAGCCAGTTGGTTAAATGTAAAAACAGCAGTCACATGGTCTTTCTTTTTCAATGCTGTAATGAAAATAATCTTTTTGATGACATAAATACATTTTTCCATCTTAATAGTTAAGGAAATTAAAAACCGAAGCTATGAAAATCAAACTTATACCTTTAAATGATTCAGGCTTTTTTTCACAAAATATGAAAACTTCTGCTGACTTTTTTTTTTTCATATGAAGCATATGATTCACTTAGGCAAAGTCGTTTGCGTTGATCTTTCTATTCTTTTGTGTTAATGAACTGCATGTTTTTAAGACTCCATACTTTCATCCCATCATTTTCTTACCTCAATTATACTTCTCAGAATATAACAGGTAATAAGTGATAACATCGTTCATAGGGCTTTTAAAACTTGTACTTAAAGAGTGGGGATAAATCCAGACTGTAGAATTTTTGTTAAATCTTCTTGTATTTGGCATGTCAATTGACAATTTTCAATGTGTGCTTTATTTTGTTACCTTTTCTCCCTTAGGTGAAAGCATTTAGATTCAATCTCACGGCAAATTTCAATTATATGATACAAAGCAATTCATTATAGTTATCGCATACTAAATTATACCCTCAGGCCTTTATAAGCATGTAACTGAAAGCTTTTTCCCTTTTACCAACTTCTCCCTATCTTCTCCACCACATAGCCCCTGGAGACCACTTTCTACTGTCTCTATGAATTTGATTTTTTAATTCCATGTATAAATGATACCATACATTATTTGTGTTTTCTAACTTATTTCACTAAGCAAAATACCTTACAGTTTCATCCTTGTCACAAATGACAGAAATTTCTTTTTCCCAGGTTTGAATAATAATCTAGTGTGTGTGTGTGTGTGTGTGTGTGTGTGTGTGTGTGTACACTTATATTTTTTATCCATTCATCCATTGAAAAAACTTCAGTTCCTTCTATATCTTAGTTATTGTGACTAGTGCTGCAGTGAAAATGACAATATGGATATCACTTTGAGATAATCATGTCATTTTTAGACATATACCCAGAAGTAGGATTAGTAGATCATATGCTACTTCTAATTTTAATTTCCTTAGGAATGATAAACATTCCCCTTTTTTGGATGCATGAAGAGTAGGATGAATAGAATTCCATCTAATTCTAACTAGATGATTTAGATTTCATGCTTTTTTTTTTTTTAGATATTTAGTGTGTCATTAAACTTGTGTTTTCGAAGTCTACTATTTCTGCACTCTTTATTTTTGTTTAAGTGAAATTAAAAATTACCTTTGTTTCCCCCTACCTAGTGAGACTTGTGCTTTGTCATTAACAAAAAAAATTTTTATTACAATACAGATAACTCGTTATGATTGGAGGATGAATTAACGAATAAAATAATGAGTAATATTTAATATTACAATAGCTTTCTTTGTGACACAGTTCAATGCTTTTTTAAAGTTTTGCCTTTCACAGAGACGTTGAATTTTATTGGTCACCTGAAAATTGGTGCTGTTACTTCTCACACTCCACCCACATTGACTCCACCCACATATCCTAGGGATCTTGTCAGTGTTCACACCCTTTATTAATGACTTGAGGACAGTTATCATAGAACACTGGCACTGGCATTACTGAGCTGAAGAGATGAATATCCAACAAGAAAATGACTTAGACTTGAGTCTGTCAGAGGTGTCAAGGAGAGAGCAAATGAAAGGTAAGGGCACTAAAAACTTGGTTTCACTATCTGAACAGCAAATATCTATCCTCTGTGGGATTAAATCTTCAAAATGGTTTTCAGGACTTCAAGAGAATGACAAGCATGAATACTATAAAGTTAGCACATTGAAGACACACATAATATAACAGTTTTAGGATGTGCAGCTGGGGTGCAGAGATGTGGGAAAAGACTAGTGAATAAGCTCACATAGGTTTTATTTGTGAGGTTCGGTGTTGAAAGTTGAAATACGGTACTCCAATATACAATCTGAGGACTGATTTTATTCAAGCATTGTTATAAGGTGTAATTTTTGATTAACAACTCATGGAGATTTATATTTCCTGAAAATTCAATGGTGTATTCTGAGAGGAAGATTACAATGGCACTCTGGGTTTGGAGTCCAAGTTTATATATATATGCTTCCCTGTGCATGTGGATTCTCTGTGTGTAAACTGTCTAAGCAATTGTCCCCATCTGTCCTTTCTCAGTGTTCCCATTTCTCTTCCAGCAGCTTTAGCATCACCTCCAGAGAAACTCATTGCTGGCATCTGGGGTTTTCTGTTTTGTCTTGATGTACGCTGTTTTAAGGATGATACAAGTTTTTCCTCGTAAGTAATTTTTTGAAAGATTTTATGGTTACTATTGACTTCAATAATCATCGGTGCCTTTAATACTTTTGAATATCATTGCATAAAACTCTTTTAATATTTGTATTTAGACTGAATGTGAAATACTTTCCTAAATTTGTCCAAAGTATAAATATAGAATGATTTTAGAACTATTTTATAAATATATGTACATATAGACATGTATTTATTTCGATTTCATAATGCAAAGCCATGCTTTAGGAGACTTGAAGACCATATTGAGAAAACAAATGCATTTTGAGATTGTTAAATCAAATATTGTAAGAGATGGTGAAGTTTAGTTCTTTCAGCTTTACAGTATTTATACCCTTTTACTTATTTATTAATTATTCCTGGTAAAATCTATTTTATTTCAGATAATTATAATTCTAAAGAATAGAAAACTGTTAACTAAAAAACAAAATTATTATGATTGAGATTAATTAATTTTTTAAAGAATCATTTTAATTTTTGTATCTATAGTAATACTGGAGAAGAACAATTCAGTTCCGATAACAAGGATCCAGAAAGGTACATATGATTTTCAACGTTATGATAATACCAGTTTATATTTTGTCTCTATCTAAGTCTAGGCAAAATGATATAAATTTTTTATAGGGAACATAAATTATAAAATGATCAATAAATGTTCATATATTAATGATGTAGATGGGTATTTCTTCTCATACAACAATATAAAGAAATACTCATTTGAAAATACCTTACCCATTGTTTCCAATTGGCTCAAATTTCCTATTGAGCTAATGTGATAAGAGATAAGTAGTATTTTAATTAATTTAATTTCTAATTTTTAATTAATTAACTTATTTTTTAGGGTGACATTGGTTAACACTTTTTTATTTTTAAAGAGTGTTTTAGTTCATTGGCATTCAGGACATGTACAGAGTAAATATTTTTATTTTGGTGTGTTCTTTATAAGAATGCACATATTATGAATGAGAGTGTGACCCTTCTCTGTGAGCGTGTGTATGAGTGTGTTTTGTTTTATATGTACCATGGAGTAAAGGTGTATAGCTATGCTACTTACAAATATATTTATTTTCTATGCAAGTCTGTAATTAATTTTCATTTTTAAAAATTCAAATTGTTTTTTGATAATAACTCATAATTTTTCTTCAGCATATCATTGTGGTCATTGTCCAAAGGAATGGTTTACATATTCCAACAATTGCTATTACATTAGTACAGAAAGTAAAACATGGGCTGAGAGTCTGATGGCCTGTGCTTCCAAGAACTCTACCCTGCTTTATATAGATAATGAAGAAGAAATGGTAAGATATTAAACTTTTTATTTACTTTAAAGATTTGTTTGAGTCGATATTATACTTGTAGAATTTATCCATATTTTTGTATATATCTGTAGTTATTTATTTTAAAATCTATGTAATACTCCATTGTTTAACTTTTAAATATTTTATTTTCATACCAGAAAAACACATTGAATAATTTCTTGTTCTTTCTTTTTGTAGGAAACTGTGTTTCAATAAACACTTCTTTCCTAAAATAAACTTTTCTATTTAATTTTGCCTTATATCAAGGAAACTAAACATATCATGATTGAGTAGATTGATTACAAAGAGACTGGAACCATGTAATTACAGATCAGTCACAAAATTGAGTTTTCAGTCTTCAGCAGCCCTGGACCTATATAGATCCTCTCATCTCAACTCCTCCTCATCACTTAACCACTGTCCTGACTTTTAACATTGTAAAGTCTCTTTGCTTGCTGTTGAATCTCAAGTACATAAAATCAAACAGTATGTATTTTTCTTACTGTCCCTTTCCACTTCCATGTAATATTGGTGCAATTCATTTACATTATTGCATTACACGCATTTTAATTTTTACTGTTGAATTATGTGAATGTAACTTTTTAAATTCCATTCTGTTGGTGACTTTGGTGGGGAAACGAAGTCTCCTGTCAGGGATAAAGAGGCTTCCTGGGCCCAGGACTTTTAAACATAGGATTCCCTTTCCTAGTCTAACTCCAAGGCTCCTCCCCGGGTGTCTCTTGTTGGGGAAGGAGAAGCACTTCCCCTGGCTCCTTTTGTTAGCTGGTGTCCTGGTGGATCACCCTGCGGGCTTGCCTGGTGTTGCTGGGTGGGATCCTTCCCTAATGGCAGAGAGGACTGGCTTCCCTAAGCCACCTCCTATTGGTCGGCTGGGTGTTGGGAAGCAGCAGACACCTAGGTCACACTCTTCCGTTGGGTGGGTGATAAAAAAATTCTATCACTGCGTTGCTCACTAATCCAGGGGAACTAAACCATTTTCCTTTTCTCTTTCCACCTTTCAGAATTCCCTTTACTTGTATGTGTCACGAGTGCCAGAATTTATAGTTGTATTTAGTAAGGAGTAGCAGAGAAATGAGTCTCTGACACCTGGTCAGAAACAGAAACAGATCAGCAAAGGCTTATCTGGGTAAAGAATGTTTTGTTGCTCCCAAATCAAAAATTTGACTCCCATGACATTCATTTTCTTAAAGGCAATGCCTTATTTTTTTCACTCCTAAACCTTAAACTTCAGAAAATATAGTAGAAAACTTCTTTAAAGCTTTGCTATGTTAATTGTCAACGTGGGTAACTATTAAATTGCATAAATCAGAATTTTCCTTAGTAGCATAAGAAGAAGATTAAAACTACTAAGTATAAATGTTTAAAGTCAGTTTTTAAACTCAAAATACAAATAATGTTGTGTTCTTGGCAATATCAAAGTGGATTTCGACTTTAATGTGTCTTTAGTGTTAGATTAGGATCCAACACTCTCATTTTGTTCTTGAAAATTAAGAAACTTGCAAAAGAATACATACTTGCATTTTTAAAAAGTGATACAAAAGTGATACTTTCACAATGACTATTTGAATAAAAATTCTTTATTTTGGGTAGAAATTTCTGAGTTCCATATTACTTACATCATGGATTGGAGTCTTCCGAAAGCAGTGATCAGCCATGGATGTCGATAAGTGGTTCAAACTTTACACCAGAGTAAGTTTTTTTATGATCTACAGAAGAAGAAAAATATAAGAAATAAATTTCAGAAGAGTTTTATGAATGCATTTGTTTACATTGAAATAGAAACATGAATGATGTTCAAGTTAATGAAACATTGATATAAATATTAAGAAATGACTACCCAGTTACCCTAATAACCAGCTCTTACTACATTATATAGAAAATGTCATCACCCATTTTGAAAATATTCTTCTATTACAGTTACATGAAAATGATATTGTTTTATAACTTGTCCCCATATGATATAACAAGAGAATTATGCATTTTTCTACATTACAGGATACAGGACCATCATCTAGTAAACTCAACTGTGCTCTGCTATCCCCATCTGGCCTCACAGCAAGTGATTGTGGATCTCCAAAAATGTCTTATTGCAAGCGTATGCTTTAGAGTTAAAACAATTGAGTGTAGATTCTGTTGGGTAATTTTATTTTTCATGAAACAAAAATAATATTATGATTGCAGAAGTCTTAAAATGAATTATACCATTTGTTCTAATAATAATAAATGTTTCGTAACAGTTATTACAAAATAATATACACAATCAAAAGTGCAGATATGATTACTTTGTGTCTCTTTTTTTAATCCAACATTATAATTGTAGCATTCAAGCTTTCTAAAAGATCCCAAGCTGTATGAATTCATTTATATGAAATATCAAGAATAGAGAAACCCACAAAGGCAGAAAGTGAACTAGCAGTTGCCAAGGGAGTTGGGCCTAGGAAATGACTGCTAATTGGTACACAGCTTCATCTGAGGACTAAAAATTTTCTAAATTTTGATGGTGGTGATGGTTGTAAACTCTATGAATATATGAAACATTACTGCTGTATACACTCTGCAATGATGAATGTTATGCTGTATAAATTACATCTCAAAACAGCTATTAAAGAAGACAGCTCTCAGGATTATGTTTGGGACTGTATTTAATATAAAGTAATTTTTAAAGATTACATTACTTCTTCCAATCAATACCCTACTTTATCCTTCCATATATATGGCTTTCTTTTATTTCGAATATGTATTTTTTAATTTTTGTGTATTGAAATCTTATAGAAATGTGGGCATTTCACAGTCATAGTTATGTAAGTAACATGTTTATTTTTCAGTTTTCTTTAGTCATTTTTACTGTTTTAAAAAGAAATACAATTGAAGTTTACATGTTGATCTTATATTCAATGACTTCACTGATTTTTGTATTAATTCTCTCATTTTAAACAAATATTATTCTAAAGTTTTTAGAATTTCACCTGTAAATAGCTGTTTCATTTCTGCTACTCAGATAAAATTACTTTTTTATTCTGACTTATTCCACAGGCTAGAGTTTTATTTCCAATGTTTAATAGAAGGAACAGTAAAGCTTCTATATGTATTCTTCCCTATTTTAGAAAAATATTTAAAAATTTCATCTCTAAGTATGAAGTTTGTTTTAAAGTTTTGCCATCATACCTTTCTTATGTGAAAACTATTCCATAGTATTATTATTTTTCTAATCAATTTTATAACCATAGTGATTTTTTGTTATTTTTGCACTGATTAGAATAATAAATGTTTTTCTGTGTAATGTTTATGAGATAAATCACCTCTATTTCTTTCTAATTTTAAATTAAACTTATTTCTAAAATAAAACCATAATGATCATTTTGTATTGTCCTTTAAAAATCAGTGCATTTAAACACAAAAGAATGTATTATGCCTATACGAAGTTGTTTTTCTTCATCCATTTGCACAAAGAGATTAGAATGAGTTTTTATTTATATTATGTACTCGACAGGTTTTAATACCAAGGCTATATCAAGAAACTTTCTTATTTTCTATTACGTGGAAGCCTTTGTATAAGAGCACTGCTATGTTTTCAATGTTATTTTCACTACTGATGCCATGTTAGCTTGAAGAATTTGTTTTTGTAGGACAGTTTATAAAATGAACTCAGTTTCTCTACTACATGCAACATTGAATGAGGTTTCTATTTTTTGCACTGCATTTTAATACATTTTCATATGCATATTACAATGTATTCATAATATAGCTTTATTACCTGCTTAATATCTGTGAAAGTAATAATGCCATTCGCATGCTTATTCTAGACATATAAGAATATGTCATTGGTTTTTCTCTTTGATGGTTATTTACCAATTTATTAAGTATTTTCAAAGAGAGTAATTTTGACCTCGTTGATTCTTTCTAATGTAATTTTATCCTGTCTTGATTTTGTATTATTTTATCTTCTACATTTCGATTTAATTAAATATAATCTCCATTTATGATTATTTTCTTCTTCACTTTTTTTTTTTACCTATTTTGAACTTATTAGGCACATAGAGATTTAAAACAAAAACATTGTTAATGGTATGGACACTCAATCTGTGTTTATGAAAAACATACTTCATTATATCCAATAGTGGTTATTGCTTTAAATAGCATCTACACAGTAACTATAGCAGTTTTCTACTGGTTTGTGTTGCATAGTTTATTAATTTTTTTATCTTTTTACTTTCATCTGTCTATATGTTTAGGTTAAAGAAGTGTCTCATTAAGACAGCAGTTATATTTGGATATAAGCTTCGGAATTCAACTAGAAAATTATTCTGTTTATACTTATAACTTCAAAAAGATCTAAATAATATTGTAATATTTTTTATTTATAAGTACAAATATATAGTATATTTAATTATTATTATATAGTTATCATTTAATAGGGATGAACACTACCATTTTTGAACTCCACATTTTCTTTGTTTTCTTATTTTTCTTAATAAATATTTTATTTTCACTGTCTTCTGTAAAAACCCATTAACTTAATATCCTTTAAATCTTCTTTTATTAGTGGTCAGCATTTTACAGTATACATTCTTTACTCATTAAAGTCAAGAAATTAATACTTTTGTATTCTCGCAAACAGTGAAAAAACCTTCTACTTTTATTTACTGCTTATGCAGCATTTGCTTCCTTGAATTCTAATACAAATATTTATTTTAAAATCTGAAACTGTATTATTATTATTTTATTTACTCAATATCTACATGGAGAGACCTACAAAATTTGTTTTCTGCAAATTTTCTTTCTTTTTGTACATGAAAGTTTTCATCCAGAATAAGTATTTCATCTTTAAAATACTCTTAAATATTTTCTTTAGTTAGAATTAATAAATCTCTCCATTAAAAAAATTTCTGGAAAATATATACATTTTGCCATCATAGTAAAAGGATATTTTCACCTGTTATTGAATTTAAATTTTGTTTATCATTTTAAGTCACTAGGTATTATGAGTATCGAAATAGTTATGCATACCAATATATGTAATGCATATATATACATACACACACACACACATACACACACACGATTAAATTATAGCTACTTGTTATTTTGAGTAATTTTAATTGTGGCTTCATATTGTCCAATAATAAATTTGAGAATAATAAATTAATTGCACTCATGATTATTTTGCAGCAATTACAAGGTTGCTATATAAAAGCCACTTGCATCTGCCCCACTTGCTCACAGAAGGGAACCAACATGCACCTTCTGAATCGATTTTGGTGCAGCATTATTGATGATTAGATCATGTTTTTGGTAGAGACTGGCTTTTCATAAAGTATTATCAGTGTCCTTTGATATTTTTTACAAGTCTGTTGTTTTCTTCTACTAGAGTTCACATATTTTTTGAAGATATCCTGTGTTTTGGAATTCTCTATCTCCTCATTTGACCCTCTTAATTACTATGCTTAGGAACATACTTAAAGGAAAAATAAAGTGTTAAATAATAAAAAAAATTAAAAGGGTAAATATATTTGTGTAACTCAAACACAAATTAGTCATTGATGGAACTTGGGATGAACTTTCACAATTTGACCATGATTCAGATATATTTTTACTTTGATTCAGTTATAAGAAGAAGAGAGCCTACATTATTTGTAAAATAAATTAATATTTAATATATATCTATCTCTGACTGTAAATGCAGTTTTTATGTTCTCTGTATATATTTCTTATATTCATGTAAAGTATATGAATATTCAAAATTAATTTCATATATTATGTAAATAGTTGCTGTATGTTATTGCTACAGTTGTGTTATAAACAACTCAAGATTGCATTGTCATTTAAAAATAAACATTCATTTCTCATTTACCCATTGTGGTTTTGCTGGCTTTCAGTGGATATAGGTTGGGCCCGTATGGACTCGGCTCCAGACCACAGGTTCAGTTCAGATCCTTTTTGTATATTTGATCAGGGTACAAAAGGGAAGTAAGCAGTATGGTATAAAGTTGAAAAACTTGGCAATGAAAGCAGGTCACTTGAGTATAAATTCTGAATGCACGTTATTAGCCTGTGACACAGTTACTACAACTGTTCTGGCTTAGTTTTCTCTCCTGTAAAATATGATAGAAATAGTGTCTTATTCATGGATTATCCAAGTAACATTTGAAAAGCCCTGGCAAAAGCACTTGAAAAGCACTTCCTGCCACATACGTATTCACTACATCTCAGTTATTTTTACTTAAAAACTTTATGCTTCATTACATTGCCTGTGATATGATGATAATACTGATAGCCACCAATAAGAGCTGCTCTGAGAAATATGTAATATAATGCCCAAAGAGCCTTAAAAAAGCCTAATGATATTAAGTTCTTGCTATATGAACTTTTCATATTTTCTTCCCAAATAGTTAATAATGTCAGATTTTCAGGATCTGTGCTCTCAAACTTTCTTCTTTCACATATTAAATCTTAAGTGTTTCAATAAATTTATTTTAGCCAGAGATCTAAAATATAATCTGACTTAACAATAATCTGACTTAATCATATATATCAAAGATATTTTCATTAAAAAGACTTTGACAAATTCAATGTATCTTATGAATGGATAATGATTTAGAGTAATTTTTTTACTAGGCATGCTTTCCCTATTAGAATCAAGTTGCAGTGACTATGCTTTTTCTTATTGGTCAAGAACCCAGCCTTCTGCTCCAATGAATTATTTTGCACATATCTCAAGGCTGTTGTTTGTTTTGGAATTGAAGAAATTTTAAAAGAAATTGTCAATTTGGTCAATATAGCCCTTAACAGCTCTGAGATTTGGTAACAAATGAAAGTTTTATAGTTTCCCAGGGAAAGAACTAAAATGAACTTTTCTTTTAAAGTTGGTAGTGCCCAATTCATACATGTGTATCTCTTATCCCATAATACAGGGCAACTTAATATGTTATGATGAGGAATACCTGTCATTATCTCACAAACTATTTTCTGTATATCTAAATACATGCATAAAAAGATGTCTAAAGTTATAAAGGTGTACATAAGAAGCCATGGAATTACTTGGTACAGTGAGGTTAGGTCATTCCACCTCTCCTCCTCCCCCCAAATCTCCACCTGATATTAATATAAGAATCAATATCAGGTATTGCTAAACAAGGTTGAATTTAGAATTGAAAGAGTCACAGAGAAATCAGAGACCTATGCATCAAAATGATAGTTTCTACGGGTCTAACATTTGGGAATGTAGGTTAGGTGTGAAACATAATGGGTTTGTAATTCTGGACTACAGAATTAAATAGTACTACTTCAGTGCTCATTTTAGAGGAAGATGGTGTCCTTATATATTTATGCTATTTGCAGCAGAGCAGAATATGTGTTCTTCGCAGGGAGTCAGTTCCATAGCAATGTAGGAAGGACTGTTCTGTATATGTCCAATTGTGTGTTCCATATTTATTAATTAGAAAAGTTTGTTTACTGGTAATTAATGAGTATAAAGTTATGGATAAAATAAGCCATTATATTTAATAAGTGTTGCTCTTGTCTACATTTTATTAGGTCCTCCCTTAATCAACCATTGTGTGTTTCTGGTTCCTAAACAATATGCAAAAATTAGCTTTGCCCCTGAAAAGCTCTGAACTGGAGAGAACCATACACTTACTAAATAAGTTCATGTTTTTCTGTATTCAAAGTTTATATTTTCCTCTTCTATTTCTCTTCTGTTCCAAATTATGTATGTCAATGGAATCCACGATTCCATCTCAGAGATACTGGAATGAAATTCAATAACAACGTAATTACTAGAAGAGTAAAATACATAAATACATACAAAGAATAAAATACTAGCAACAGAGAGATACCTCAAAATTTAATAAACACTATGGAGATCATAAAGTCCCAGAAGTACAACATTAAAGATCACTGTCACATAAGTAAAGAGACATTTAAATCCAGAGGAATTTGGACTTGTGCTTCTGGTATGATTAAGGGAATTCCTACTGGACTATATCATGATAACAGTTATAACTCTGGACAAAATACATACACACACATATATACACACACAGCCCACTCTGGTGATGGGAGGGAGGCAAAGTGTCTGTGAAAAATGTTCAGACTTTGAGGAACAAAATTCACAAAGTGAGTTACCACTTCTAGTCTGAAGGCAGGCCAAATTCAATTCCATTTATTTTAGGTAAAACGCTAATACAAACCCTCCTATCCTTCCCAACCAAAAAAAAAAAAAAATACAGAGGGTAGAGGTCAAGACAAGGTGAGCCACTGTAAAACGATGGTGAAAAATCCCAAAGGAGAGAGCCAAAGAGTAGGAATAATAAACTTGGTGTATAAACTCTGCCCCAAATTCTAGCAGACACCAAATAGTCTTTATGTGGAAAAGAAGTTACAGAACTGAAATTAATTTGAGCTGTCGACCAAGAGAGTCTTCATGTCAGTCCAGCTAGTTGAATTGCCTTCTAAAAAAAAAAAAAAAACAATACTATTCAGAGAAATATAACTGAATCTATATTTCAGAAGGGATATAATGTTTAAAGTAACTTGTATAAAAACCCAGAAAAATGTGACTCTTCTCAAGAGAAATGATAACTTATTTACATCTTCCTGATATTTTCTTTTCACAGCTTTTGAAATGTCTAGCCCTTATTAGTATTTATTCCATATATATATTTATATCTGTTTCTGAGATGTTTATCACACACAAATATATTTTTTTCACCATTGTCTTATACCCCTAGTGTTTTATTTATTCCACTTGCCTACTGAATGTAATCAGGCTACTGCATTTGCAACAGTTAAATTCACTTTAATGGCTATGGTGTGTTAATGTTTCAGATAAGAGTATTATGAGCGTCACACAGTTGATCTCAAGTTGAACGCTTCTGAGATGAACTACTAAGGCAATTCATGGTTTTCTGTAGCTCTTTTCTCTCTGACACAAGGGCCAGCAGTGTTCCAGACAGAAGCTACCCTGTAAAACTTTATCCAGGAAGATGACATGGGTGAGAAAGGGGTTATAAGCAAGAGTACGAGATAAAGCTCTCTTGCCGCAGAAACAAACTTGTGTTGACGTAAGCCTCTGACACTTTGGGATTACTTGTGCTTGTAGGGTAACCAAGTCTATTTCAGTAATACAATGATTTAAATGCTTCATTTGCCTTTTATTTCCTTTTGATGCTTGGCCAAGACAACTGTGTTTCCATAATTGTCTTTCTCAATACCTTTCCATGCAGTAATTTTTACTTTACAACAATATCTCCAATATATTTATTTATGTAATATAACTATATATAAATATAAATATATATATTTACACAAATCACATGTATATATTGTCACAAAGATCTCTATGTGGTTTTTATTTAAAAAAGCATAGCTATGCTGGCGGAACGTTTGAACAGTGGTACCTTTTGGTTATTTGAATATAAAAATAAAAGTGAATGAACAAATAACTTTTTCCATTTAAAATATTATTTCTTTATTGGATCGAGTTGAACAAATTTAACATATATTGATTTTTCAATTCTCATGTCATCTCTCTTGAAACCACAGGAAAAATATTTTTTTACAAATTACCAGTTTCTACCAGAAAACAATATAAAATGAATACAGAAAAAAATATATTTTGTAAAATATCTTGACATGATAAACAAATACAATGGAATTCACAGAAAATTAACTTTACCATAAATTCAATTGTAAATCAACATTAATTAAAAATTCAATTATAAATGAAATCAGTTAGATGGCAAACACAGCAAATCAAACAGAAGAAGAAATTTAAGATCGGCTTGAAGGTAACAGATAATTAAAGTAGTCAGATGAATGCTTAGAACTACCTTCAGAGCAAGAAATTAAATATCTTCATTAAATTTTTCAATTTGGTGCAGTGATGATCTACACTATGTGACTTCTTTTTGAACCTAGAAAATATTAAGAGCAATACAGTTTGCTTTGTAATTATGGCTCTGAGAGACACTGGGGAATGTGAATTCTGACAGAGGGATGGCAGGTTTTTATATTATCTTATATTATAACAAATTAATAGAAATACTACTTCATGATTGAGAAATTTCAAAAGTTGAAATTTAAAGTTCCAATTATCAGTATATATAGACTAACAAGAATCGCCAAACTTTTGAGGAGAAAGTCACCATATCAAACGGTCAGGAGATTAAGTCTAAACAGGAAATTAACTAACCAAAGGCAAGATTTCCAAATAAAAATAATCAGATTACATGGATGGTCCTTAGGAAAATAGTGACTTTTGTACATGTAGTTGATTTCCTGTTCATCTCAACAGGTACGCTCTGATATAAAAGAAGGGCAATAAGCAGCATCACTGTGGTTGAAGTTTGTCAGAACTGCTCTATCATTCAGAGCTATTTGCCTTCAAAGACAAATAGAAAAATAAGAAGCAAGATGTGAGGGATGGAGACTCTTTTTGAAACCATCAGGTAGACTAATTTCTTGAGGTGATGGGAAACAATTTGAATATGTAACTATTAATGTAAAATATAATTAAGAATATAAAATAGAAATAGGAAACTTCTGGAGATGCTCTCCACCAGGACGTTCTCACTTACGGTTTAGAAGCCACAGTCCAACATTTCAAATCATGCATCAATGTAAAAAAGACACGAAATGATGGTGTTCTTGCATTTTGCTTATAAAGTAAAAATATCTAAATTTACTAAAATGGCAAGAGATAGAAATGGACACAACAAAAAGAGAAGTCAGTTCCTGAGGTTCAGGTATTGTGGAGGTGCCAGAAAATCTGAAAAAATCACAAATGGGAATTTTGGAAATGGGAACAAAATAATTTCAATAATAATAATAAAAAAATCAGCGGAGTGATTGAATAACAGACCAGAGACATCTAGGGAGAAGTGAGTGAATTGAAAGAGCACTAGAAGATAAGAGAAAATGAGGTAGAAACTATAGAAGATACTAAGGGCAAAGAATAAAATTTCATTAGAGAATGACAAGATATGGAAAAGGAGAATGTGAGATGTGAGAGGAAACCATAGCTGATTGTATTTGAGATCGATAATGAATGAGATATTCAGGTTCAGGAGTATAATTCATCACTCTCAGAAAAAAAAATACATCCAATTAACACCTGGTTGCATCATGATAATATTATTTCTTATTCTCCTCCTTCCATCTCCTTTAAAATCTATCACAAGTTGGATTTCTGCCCCAATAGCCCGCTGAAACTATTCCCTATATTTGGAAATCCAATAATAATTCTCCTTACTTGAATTAGCAGCAGCCTTAGACAAGGTGGATCACTCTTTCATCTTGGAAACCGGTTCTTCACTTGGTCCAGGGCAATACTTTTACTTGGTTTTATCCCTATGTCATTGCAACTCCTTTCAGTCTTGTTTGCTGGTTTCACCTCTTCCCCTTTACCTTTCGCATCTGAGTGTCACAGGGCTCAATGCTTGGACTTTCCCTTTTTAATATCTACATGTATTTCCTGCATCATATTATCAGTCTCTTAGTTTTAAGCAAATATTATGTTTTCCAGGCCAAACTACACCATTCACTCAGGACTTAAACATCTGAGATCTTATTCCACAGCTCTATTCGTATGTTTAAGAGAAAAATTCATATTAACATGTTCATCCATAAACAAACTCCTGTTTTCTCTATCCCACATATCCTTCGAGTATATTTTTTCAACTTGTTTAATAGAAATATGACGTTTCCAGTTTTTCAAGGCAAAAATCATTTTTGACCCTTGACTTTCTTTTTCCCTCTCCAGCCACATTTTATGTTAGAGTCCTGTTAACACTAACTTCAAAATATGCCAGAATCCAACCATTACTCATCATTTCCCCTGTTTACTCTGGTCCCAGCCACCATCATCTGTAGTCTGAATTATTTTGAGTGTCCCTATTTTTGACCTCACTTGTATTTCACTTCAGCAGTCAAAATGACACCATTAAATATAGTCAGAGCAAGTTCCTCATCTTTTCAAACCCACAAGAGTCTCTCCACGCTTCCCAATGAAGAGGCTAAGCCTTATAAAAAGTACAATCTGAGCCCTGTTACCTCTTTATCTTACCATCTAACACAGTGTTTCTGGACCTTGTTTCTCCCACAACCTCAACCTGCTAAGGTGCCTTTGCAGATGTGTTTTCGTAGTCTGTGCCATGAAAGTTTAAAACCACAAATATGCGACACTTTCTCTATGTACTTTGCGTATATCTCTGCTTTCTACATAAAGTAAGATATTTTTGCTACCTCAGGGATCAGTTTTCACTCCCTTGTGGAGCACACTCCCCCGCTGAGAAGGCATGCTGGAACACTGTTCCCTTCCCTCACTCTGCTCCAGCCCTGCCAGCCTCCTTGCTGATCCTCGAAGATGCCAGGCATGCTTCTGCAGGAGGAAATTTCACTACGTGTTGGCTCAATTAGAAATGCTCTTCTCTGTTTTTACACATTGTTAGTTTTCACACCAACTTCATGTTTTTGTCCAAATATCATATTCCCCATGAATTCCAATCGAATGCCAGTTCCCTCCCACAGATGGCGCTTTCCTCATATTTACTGATTTGACAGTTTAGGAACAGAGTGCGAGGCAGATGAGAAAAAATAACTAGAAAAAGAATGATGAAATGCATGATGAGTAAACATGATACCTAGACTAGATAACTTTCTTTTTAGTAATTGTTTCCCAGATAATTTATTTTAGAGTCTTTTGCACAGCTAAGCCAGTTGGTTAAAGTATAAACAGCAGTTACATTTTTTTTTCTTCAATACTATAATGGAAATAATCTTTTTGACGCACAAACACATTTTTGCATTAATAGTTAAGGAAATTAAAAACCGAATCTATGAAAATCGAAACTTACCTTTAAATGATTCAGACTTTCTCTTGGAAAATATGAAAACTTCTGCTGACCTTTTTTCCTCATATGAAGCATATATTCATTTAGACAAAGTTTTGCGTTGGTCTTTCAATTCTTTTGTGTTAATGAACTGCATGTTTTTAAGACCCCATACTTTCATCCCATCATTTTCTTACCTCAATATACTTCTCAGAATATAACAGGTAATAAGTCATGATATCATTCATCGGGCTTTTAAAAGTTGCACTTAAAGAGTGGGATAAAACCATATTATAGAATTTTTTTAGAATTCTTCTATTTGACATGTGCATATCAATTGAAAATTTTCATGCATGCTTTATTTAGTTACCTTTTTCTCTCTTAAGTGAGAACATTTAGATTCAACCTTACAGTAAATTTCAATTATACAATACAATGCAATTCACTATAGTTATCATGTAATAAATTAGATCCTCAGGCCTAATTGAGCTTGTAACTGAAAGTTTGGTCCCTTTTACCAACTTCCTCCCTATTTTCTCCACCCCGTAGCCCTGGAGACCACTTTCTACTGTCTCTATGAAAATGATTTTTTATAATTCCTTGTATAAATAATACCATACATTATTTGTGTTTTTTTCTAACTTATTTCGCTAAGCAAAATACTTACAGTTTCATCCTTGTCACAAATGACAGAAATTTCCTTTTTCTCATGTTTGACTAATAACCTAGGTGTGTGTGTGTGTGTGTGTGTGTGTGTGTGTGTGTGTACTATAATATTTTTTTATCCATTCATCCATAAAAAACTTTGGTTGCTTCCATATCTTAGTTATTGTGAGTAATGCTGCAGTGAACATGGCAATACTGATATCCCTTTGAGATAATCATGTCATTTTTAGATCTATACCCAGAAGTAGGATTGGTAGATCATATGCTACTTCTAATTTTAATTTCCTTAGGAATGATAAACATTCCCCTTTTTTGGATGCATGAAGAGTAGGATGAAAAGAATTCCATCTAATTCTAACTAGATGATTTAGATTTCATGTACTTTTGTTGTTGTTTTTTTGACATTAGAGTGTCATTTAACTTGTGTTTTCAAAGTCTACTATTTCTGCCCTCCTTATTTTTGATTAGGTGAAATTTAAAAAATTTACCTTTGTTTCTCCCTACATAATGAGACTTGCACTTTTGTCATTAACAAAAAAAATATTTCTATTACAATACAGATAACTAGTTATGATTGGAGGATGAATTAATGAATAAAATAATGAGTAATATTTAATATTTCAATGTCTTTCTTTGTGACACAGTTCTATGCTGTTTTAATGTTTTATCTTTCACAGACACATTGATTTTTATCAGAGGAAGTATAAATCACTTATCCCTAATATTAAAATTGAATTCAGTGATTTTCAGTATGAGACAGAGAATTAAGGATGGTAAGTTTGGGAATGATGATTGTGTGTGACCGTTATAATGAAGTTGAAAGTGTAGTAATTCTTCAGCATATTAGTGATCAATATCATTAAATACTTACTATTAATAGAATTATGATTTTAGAATTTTTCCTTGTGATAGAAATGGCATAATGAGAGGAATAGAAGTGTGTAATGCCATGATTGAGCAATCTGGAGTAAGAGTGAACATAAGCATCTAATACACTCTAACAAGGCCTGGGTTTTCAGTGCTTGTGGTGAAGATGGAAGCAAGTTAACAGCATGATGGTCAAATTTTTTGTCCCAGAAATCATTTAGAATATGAAAGCAATTTCTCAGAGCACTTGTCTATGGAGCAAGTAAATGGCGTAGTACGAGCTCAAAGTCTCCTCTATTCTGCAGGTGTGCGACGAGATAAGCTGCCTTCAAAATAGCTCAAGTACAAGAATTTCCTGTTCTAACTTGAAGTGGCACGTTAATGAGAAATCTACTTTTTTCACTTTGCTTCACACTGAGTCTTCACATGAAGGCTGTGAAATTATAGAGTAACCTGGTCTCCCACTAATGGATGCACATCTTTCTGGCCTACAGAGATATGTCTCTCTTCTCTCCTGTCTGTCTACTGGCCCAATTCATTTACTGGTAAATTATAAATTCTAGATGTGATACAATTGAAATATAGTTAATATGCAATCAAATCAAAGAAACATTGGTATCCTTATTTGTACAATTCATGGTAAAAACAAGAATGAAATATAAAATATGTTTGAGAATATCTTAAAATATTCAAACTTTAGCCTGGGAAAATTACTCAAGTGCATGCACACATGCATAATTGGGTTTGTAAGTCAATATGATTAATGTGAAACTCCATAAGCAACACGACCAAGAAGAGTATTTATGGATTTTGAAATGATAATATAATTATATCATTAATTACATATACAACCTTTTATATTTGAAAAACAATTCTTAAAATGAATTCATTGAATAATGAAGGTCTAACATAGTTTCTCACATATGTACATTGATTAAATAAAAGCAGTTTGACCTGTAATAAAAATCAGGATGAGATAGTCTCCATAAAATGCTTATTTAAAATTAATTATTAACAATCAACAGACTTTTTAGAAATTGAATAAAACATTGTAAGAAAAGATACCACCCTGACACAGACTCCTGTCTAATGAATTATGTTATATAAATTGATATGAATCAGAAATGGTAACATAGCATTTGTATTAAAATAATAGTTAAACTATTAACATATATTGAGTGTTTATAATTGCCAAATTGGGTATTAAGTGTTTTACATGCACTGTAATTTATATATTTTTATTCCACTTTAGATTAGTAAACTATGTTGCTAGACTAAATAATTTTTCAAATTGTAAATTTCAAAGCCAGAATTTATTCTAACTGCAGAGCCAACCTGCTAATTTATTAAATAATTTATCTGATTTATTAGATTTGCTTAAACGACTTAAACTGCCCTCACCAACTTTGGCAGCCATCGGATCCTTCAGGAAGTTTGTACCAACGGTGTTTCTCCATAAATGATCTACACGTTTATTTTTCATATTATGGTTTCATATCTTAACCATTTACTAAATTATAAATTACTTATATAAGTATTTTAAAAAATCATTTTATACCATTATTTTTTTATTTATTATGTTTTGGATTGTGATGATGTGCCCCTAAAAAGATGAAAGAAAGGGTTAAGACTAGAAGCCTCTATGCCAACCGCCACAGCAGCCACATTTCCTGATTGAATACCTGGCGATTACATCAGTAGGCTATTGTTTAACTCTGTTCCCACAAGAAAGAGTAGGAGGAATTTATGGGAAACATGGTATGGGAATCTGACCTTTTAACGTTCCGCTTTCTGCTTCTGTGCCCCCGCTTACGCATCATATCAGAACCACCATTTGGTGACGGGTAATGAGTAGATGATGTATAGATCCATTGTGATTGGGATATAGTAATTAATGGATTTTGGGCTATAAAACTGTGGACCTGAAATGGGTCGAGGCTGCTCCTTTGGAAGGACAGCCGCCGCTATAAACTGCCTCTAATATCAAAGCACTCAGGTTGAGTCTGGTTATTCTGGTCACAACAGGATAACTTCAGTGAGTCATTTAATATATTTCAACATATAAAATATTTCTTTAAAATTTTAATAATCTCAAAACTCAGTCATTCAAAATGAAACATCATTTGATAACACCTCATCTGTCTTTTGAATAAATAAATGTGACTAAAAAAAGTAATTTAATGCAGACAATTATTGTATATGCTAATGCTACTATTTGTTCAACTAGAACACTTAACCGATTAGTGGATTTAAAAGTTATCAAAAAAATTGATGCCTTCTTATTTTTCCATACAATGTTTTCATTTTCTCATAGTTATTCTAAAAGTGTTAAAATGTTTCAGTGGAATTTAACATTAAATTAATAAAGATATACTTTACTTCTTTCCTAATTTATTAGTTTTCATTGCTTCGACCAATAATATCGTCATACATAAAATATCATTTTAAGAACTGTTATTCTGTTGTGTGTGAAACACTTATTTAAAGGTCTAAGTAAGTTAGAACCTGACTTTCCATTGGTTACCTGCAAAATCAGTGCTGTTGCTTCTCACACTCCACCCACATTGACTCCACCCACATATCCTAGGGATCTTGTCAGTGTTCACACCCTTTATTAGCGACTTCAGGACAGTTATCACAATTAGCACTGTCACTGGCGCTACTGAGCTGAAGAGATGAATATCCAACAAGAAAATGACTCAGACTTGAGTCCGTCTAAGCTGTCAAGGAGAGACCAAATGAAAGGTAAGGGCACTAAAAATTGTTTTCACTAATTGAACAGCAACTATCTATCCTCTGTGGAAATGAATGTTCAAAATGCTTTGCAGGACTTCAAGAGAATGACGAGAATGACCACTATAAGGTTAACACATTGAAGAGACACACATTATAACTGTTTTAAGATGTGCAGCTGGGTGCAGAGATGTGGGAAAAGAATAGTGAAAAAGCTCACATATATTTTATTTGCGAGGATCAGAGTTGAAAGTTGAAATACAGTACTTCAATATGCAATCTGAGGACTGATTTTATTCAAGCATCGTTATAAGGTATAATTTTGATCAACAACTCATGGAGATTTATTATTTCCTGAAAATTCAATGATATATTCTGAGAGGAAGAGTACAATGGTACATCTGGGTTTGGAGTCTAAGTTTATATATGTGATTCCCTGTGTGTGGGGGTTCTCTGTGTGTAAACTGTCTAAGGAATTGTCCCCATCTGTCCTTTCTCAGTGTTCCCATTTCTCTCCCTGCAGCTCTAGCATCACCTCCAGAGAAGCTCATTGCTGGCATCCTGGGAGTTTTTTGCCTTGTCTTGTATGTTGTAGTAAAAACGAAGCATTTTATTCCTTGTAAGTAATTTTTTGAAAGATTTTATTGGTACTTTTCACTTTAATAATCATTGGTGCCTGTAATCACTTTTTGATATGATGAATAGAACTCTAATTTTAATGTATGCTTTTAAACTAATTGTGAAATGTTTTTTTTGAAATCATCCAAGGTTTAAACGTCAGAATGATTGCCACAGATATTTTATGAATATGTGTACATATATACATACATATCTATTTTGATTTCACAACTCAAAGACATACTATAGGAGACGAAAGTATTGAGAAATACAGATTATTTCATGAGATTGGTTAAATCAAATATTGTAAAAGATGGTGTAGTTTTTTCCTTGCAGCTTCAAAATATTTTTTCCCTTTATTACTTCATTAATTTTTTTGGTAAAATCAACTTTATTCCAATTATTCTAATTCTAAACATGTCCAATTTCAAAGTGAGAAACAAAAAAGTATTATGATTCATTTAGATTGTTGAAAATATATATTTTTTTAGTAATAATTACTTTGTGTATTTTTTAGCTACCTTAATCCCAGAGCAGAATAATTCCCCTTGGCAACAGGAATCCAGAAAGGTACAGAATGGTTTTCAAACTTCTGATATTAGTAGTTTATACTTTGCCTTAACTCAGGTAGATTAAAATAGTAATAGTTTTTTTAAAAAACAAATTATAATATTGGGTAATAGTATTCATAAATAATAATTATAGGGAATGTTCCTTCTTATGCAACATATGAAGGAATATTCATTTTAAATCCTCATGTCCATTGTTGCCATTTGGCTGAATTTCCTCCTGCTATTCTATGAGACAAATAACTTTATTCTTCTAAAAGTGTTTTTGTTCATTGACATTCAGACATGTGTTAGAGTGGATATTGTTGCTTGTGTGTTTTCTTGTTAAGGGACATAAATTAGGGGCTGAGAGGCTGACTCTTCTCTGAGTGTGTGTGACTGTTTTTTTCATATGTACCAGCCAGTAAGGTACATAGATACGTAGTACATATATATGTTTATACTTATGCAAATGTAAATTAACTTTTACTTTTTAAAATTCAAATTGTTTTTTGATAATTTCTTCAGCATATCATTGTGGTCGTTGTCCAAAGGAATGGTTTACATATTCCAACAATTGCTATTACATTAGTACAGAAAGGAAAACATGGAATGAGAGTCTGATGGCCTGTGCTTCTAAGAACTCTAAGCTGCTTTATATAGATAATGAAGAAGAAATGGTAAGATTTTAAATGTTTCCAACATTTTATTAAAAGATTTTTTGGTCTATTGGATATTATAGAATATATTCATATTTTTGTATACAACTGTAGTTTATCTTGAATCTGTTATATACCATTGTTTGACACTGTAATCTTTCATTTATATTTTATGCCATTAATGAACATATGATAATTTCCAGTTCTTAGATTTCATAGACAACCATGTGTTCATAATTGCATTTCTCGCTAATAAATTTTGCTGTTTAGTTTTACAATATATCAAGGAAACTAATCATATCACTTTGTGCAGATTGATTACAAACTGAAAGACCCATGTAATTATAAATCAGATTATGAAACAGAAGTTTCCAGTTTGCAGTAGCTCTACTCCTGTGTATTTTCTCACAACTTTCCTTCCTTACATAACCATTATTCTGATTTTAATATTAAAATTATCTTGGCTTCATTTTGAACTTTATATAGTGGGGATCATTCAGTACGCATTTTATGTGTGTCTCTTTGCAATCCCCTATGACATTTTTGCAATTTGTTCATACTATTGCATTTATCTGTACTTTATTAATTTTCAGTGCTGTATTGTATATACATGACATCTTTATCTATCCTACTCAGAATATAGTTATTTTAGTAATGTGTGGGTATTATGAATAATTATTTTATGAAAATCTTTATGTACTTTTTTCAATTTTATATTAACAATTTATATATTATATACGAATGCCATGTAGAAAATATATGTAATATCTATTATATTTATAATATAATAATATATATAAAATTATATTGTTATAATCATATATACATATAATTATATTGTTCTCTATGTGACAAATAAAATTGCAGGGTCATAAATATATGTATATGCCAATTTATTTAATTATCACAACCTTTTTAGTTTATTGTATAAATATATATTTTACCTGATAGTCCTTTGTTCTAAAACAACACTATAGGAATTTTAATGTTGTAAGTTTTTATCATTATATAAAAGTATCATTATGATATAAATAGGCATTTTTGGATTACTATTAGAATGGACACATCTTTTTGGGCTACTTACCATTATGACATTCTCTCTGAGAGAAAGAGAAGTGCCGTTTATGTCTCTTGCCCATTTCTCCTATATGCCTCTGTCATTTTTCTTCATAGCAGTTATTTCAACATGAGCTTTTATTAAATTTATCAATGCAAATAGCTTTTTTGACTTTGTGACTATATTTTCACTCTCCTACTGGAGTTTTTTAATGACCAGAATTTATTAAATGTTAGCAGTCCAACTTATCATTTTGGGTGTTAGTGATCATTCGACTTATTTCAGAAATCAGTCCAAGTTCAAGATAATCTCTACATTACTGCCAGGTTGTATCTTTTTCTTTGTTATTAACTTTTACATTTAAGTCTATAATCCATTGAGAATTTATGTTTTTGTGGCTCTGTACTTGTGACTGTAGTAGAAGTGAAGTTGATACTTTTCTACATATTATGTAATCGATGGGTCATAATTTATTGTGAAGATTATTTTTCATGAGTAAGTATATTTACATATATAATTACACACATATATGCTCTCATCTGTTTAATATAGAGATAATATATTTTATTATATCTTTATAAAAATGAAAATATATAAAATGTTATGTGTATATAATATTATATACACACACACGTATTCCCATCTTATATTAGGGGATATTCTAAGACCCCAGTGGATACTTCAAATCACTGAACTACATATACATGATATTTTTTATACATACATACCTATGATAAAGTTTAATTTACAAGTTAGTCACAGTAAGAGTTTAACAGGATAACTACTAATAAAATAGCTACTAATAAAATTAATAACTACTAATAATACACACAATATATTGTCATAAAAGTTATATGAATGTGGTCTCTCTCTCATCTCTATCTCAAAATATCTTAGTGTCTATACTATCCAGTTTGAGGTGTGGTAGCAAAACTAACACACATTTCTTTTTCCTTCACAATTTCACAGATAGAGGGTTTATTTCTTACTGTAGATTTTAGCAATCTCTGCATAAGATTTTTTTCCTTTCTTATTAAATCAAGGTTTTCACCTTTTCCCTTAAAGGAAGCACTTCACAGTTTCTCTTTGGCATGTCCAAATTGCCAGAATCATCAGCCTTGAGCTTTGGTTCCCTTATTAAGTAGAATAGGCTTACTTGAATCCAAGCTCTGAGACACTGCAGCAGTGGATCTGATAACCAAGTGACTAAGTACTAAGTGACTAACACTAAGAGGGGAGCATGTACAGTGTGGTTTGTTGGACCAAGGGATGATTGAGATCCTGGGCAGAAAGGAGTGGGACAGTGTGAGATTTCACCACTACTCAGAACTCCTCCAATTAAAATTTATAAACTTTCTCATTTTGGCATTTCCTATTTAATACTTTGGTTCCAAGTTGACGTGGGGGTATCTGAAACAGGGAAATGAAACCAAGGATAAAGGGGGACTACTGTGTAGAATCACAGTCTGCATAGCCTGCAGGAGTTTGAGTAAAATGGAGAAACCTTACCTTCCTTATGTCCCTTTACTGTGTCTATTCATAATATAATTGTCTTAAATGTTTTAACTACATATATTGAGAATCACATTGATTCTCATTGATTGAGAATGTTAAAATTTACTTCAATTTATAATTTTGCCTCTATATTAAACAATTTTGAAAACAGAAAAGAAGGAAAATTATAAATCTGATATATTTTTACTCTTTCTCTGTTTTCTTTTCCTTCCTGATAACCCAAGAGTCCTCATTTGGCATCTATTTTCTGCTTAGACAATTCCTTTTAGTTATCTATTAAAGATAGCCTGGTGGTGACACATTAGTTTTTCACTGAGAATGTCTTGATTTCCCCTTCATTCTTGAGTGGTAGTTTTGTTGGACTTTTTAACTTTTTGGTTGAATGAGGCAGTTAGTGTCAAAGTTTTCTATTATTTTATCCTGCTCTTTCATGGTCCTTTGACTGAGAGAAAAGTCTTTCTTGTGACTTTTGTCTGTACTGATCAGTGTTTGTGGTTTCCTGGCCTCTCAGGCTCTAGTCTGGGATATATGAAGCAAAAGTTATTCCAGGGAGCTTACCATCCACCATACCATTCCTTATGTTCCAAGTTCTTACAGACTCAGACTAGAGAAAGCACGTTTTTCTTACTTATTACCTAGCAAATAGAGCACTTTGAGCTGAAAAGTAGTAGACAATTTACCACCCCACCCCCTGTGAATCAAGTCTGCCTGTTTGCAACAACACCAATGATATTTGAACTTCCCAAATGTAAAAACTGTCATTTTTCTTACTACTGATGAGATGGGATGGGGTGCGATATGGAGGAACAGGCAAGAAGACTACATATTGGCTCCATTCTCACCTGAATTTCTAAAACTTTTTTAATAACGAATATTCCACATTTACTAGTCTGCTCAATTTTCAGAGCTCTGGAATTGTTATTGTTGTCAATTTGTCCTCTTCACTTAGTCATTCTAATTAATAGATTTTCTTAATATGTCCAGTGTGTAACAATATATTGTAAATTAAAAGACTATAAATTAGAAGAATTAAGTTTATTTGTTTTTACAAATTCAAATTAATGTACAAGCTTTTACTTGACTTCTCATAAATTTTTTTTTATAGAATTTTTTGAATATTTTCAATGACTTTTCATGGATTGGACTCTCCACAGAAACAATAATGCGAGGGTGTGGCCAAATGACTCATCTTTCTCTTCCAAATGGTAAGTTTCCTGAAAACTCAAATATTTTATGCCTTGAAAAAATTCATCTTAGAAACAAAAAGCAATATGAAACAATTATATAAAGACAATTATTTGTTTCCTTAGAAAAATTATATGAAAAATTCAGATTTAGATTTGTAAATATTCATCTAAATATTCATCTAAATTTGGGCTAAATGAATTGTTTATTTATCAAAATATTTAGATACATATTACTAAATTAAGATATAACACTCTCTGTATTTCAGGTTTCAGTAACTTCAGAGCTGGACAGGAATTGTGCATATGTGAGATTGTTCAGCCACCAGTTTGAGTTTAATCCTGTTTCGAAGTAAACAGATATATTTGTAAGCACCAGGCACTTTCACTTACCTAAATTTGGTATGATGGTAATCTCACCATTATAAAGATCATATTTTTAGCATCTTCAAAAACCATACAATTATTTTTCAAGGATTATTTTTAAGACTTTTTATAGACAGTTTTAGATTCACAACAAAACTAAGAGGATGGTACTGAGATTTCCCATGTCCCCTGCCCTACACATACAGAGCCTCCATTTTTATCAACGTCACTTACCAGAATGGTACATTGTTACCGAGCATAAATCTATAGTGATGCATCATATTCACTAAAATCTATTTTATCTGAAGCTTTACCTTTGGTGTATAATTATTTCAAAATCTATATTAATTTTTAAAACTCTGTGTCTGGGTACATATATTACATTTTTAAACTTTTGTTTTCAATGAAAATAAATCATGTATAAATTACAAGGTTAAAAGAATCATTATTTCTAAGTCTCCATGATGTGAATAATTTCTCATATCTTCAAATTAATTGTTTATCTTACCCTTGAACGTTGAAAATGAGGATTGAACAACCCAGGGTAGCGAGGTGCATAAGGCAGATTGAGTCAGGAGACAAAAACCAAGGAACTTTGATTTAAAGACTTAACCATTTGTTGGTGACAACCTGCAAAGAGGGGATAAAAGAAAATTATCAGGAATACTGTACGGTTAAAGAAGATTAGCAAAAGACGGACTCACTGGGAGCCAGGCCTGTTCCTTGAGGATGGGTTATAGACTACATTGCAGGCAGTGTGGCTGCAGATGACTTTATGGCGGGCATGTTCACTGGATTGCCCTGGCACAGAGCAGTTCCACAGTCTGCAGGCTGAAATCAGTGAGGATGTCTCAGGCTGTGACTGACAAACAGGAAGTCCTCCCTGCCACCGTGACAGCAGCAGAGGCTGGAGGAAGGAGCTAAGCTGACCTGGCCACAGAAACTTGTTGGAGGGTGAATGTCACAGGACTTCCTGTGGTGCAGAGCTGGCAACCACACCACAGTAGCCAAAGGAGAGAAAACACCATGAACCAGAAACAAGAGCCCGTTCTCTGGCAGTGTCTCTCAGCCTTTTCCTGACAAAACTTAACATCATGTGAGCTGACAAGGTAGAAAAGGGTGTAGGATCTACCTCCATTGTCTCAGAAAAGACAATATAGGACAGATTTGAACTGAGAGAAATTTTTAATGACTTGGTAATTGACACTTAAGGTTACTAGGCTGCAATTACAAGCTTACTATATAAAAGCCACTTGCACCTGTCCCACTTGCTCAGAAAAGGGAACTAAAATGTATCTTCTGAATCGATTTTGGCACAGCATTATCGATGATTAGATTCCTTTTTGGTAGAGACTGGCATTTTCATGAAGTATACTCAGTGTCCTTTGATATTTTTTACATATCTGGTTTTTTCCTCTACTAGATTTCATATATTTTGGAAGGTATCCTCTTTTATTGAATTCTCTACCTCCCCACTTGACCCTTATTAATTACTCTTTTAGGAACATACTTAATGAAAAATAAAGTGTTAAATAATAAAAAAATTAAAAGGGTAAATATATATATATGTGTAAATCAAACACAACTAGTCATTGACAGAACTTGGGATGAACCTTTTCATTTGCCATGTTTCAGATATATTTTTACTATAATTCAATTACAAGAGGGAGAAATCTTATATTGTTTTAAAATAAAATAATATTTCATATACACCTATATCTGTGAATGCAGTTTTATATTCTCTGTGTTTATTTCTTTTAGTCATATAAAGAAAGTATATGAACATTCAAAATTATTTTAACATATTATATAAATAGTTGCTGTAGGTAATTTCTACAGTTGGTTACAAATAACTCAAGATCGCATTATCATTTAAAAATAAGCATTCATTTCTCATTTACCCAGTTGTGGTGTTAATGGAGGAAAATTTTCAAATGGCCAACTTCTGCTTGCTTGTTTAATGTTTAACCAGAGTGTAGTTCTAGGAGATATTCTGTGCAAAGATATGCTAATATTAAGAGTGTAGTTATCCTGTGCTAAGATATTGTAATGGCTAACTTCTGCTTCTTTAAACCTGCTTGCTTGTTTAATGTAGTTTTGGGTTTTATAAGCTGCCTCCTCTGGAAGTTCCAGGCTGATTCTGTAGTGGGCGGAGTCAGTCGCCAGCCAGGCCAGCTAATAAAGCCTCATAATTAATCTCAATTGGCTCCATGGGTCTCAGATTTAAACGCACCACAACAGTGGTTTTGCTGGCTTTCAGTTAATATAGGTTGGGCACATATGGACTGGCTCCAGACCACAGATTCAGTTCAGATCCTTTTTTGTATATTTAATTCTCAGAACAGTGGGCTATCTAGTACATGACTTTCTCATCAGAGAGATTAGCAGCTGTCAGAGGGGCCAGCAGAACTGTGTTTCTTTATGCGTAGGCTCAGAATTTATAAACTGTCACTTTCCCAAACTCATTATACTTTCAAAACAGGTCACATGGCCAAACTTATCATTAATTGTCTGCAAAGTATACTCTTTTCTTAATGGTGAAAGGAGAAAATGTAGATTCATTGACTAATAACCCATAGTTAATGTTTATTAGCTGCCATGGAAATAGTTTTCTGATTTTGCTTCATGAGATAGATGCATTTGTTTGTAAAAAGATAATTTTGGGAAATAAATGTTTTTCGTATTTTCTTAATTTCCATCTAGGTTTTTGATTCCCCTTTGCCAAAAATATTGTGAAGTAATTTTGAATAGGGGTAAATATCACCATATACCTGCTCTCACCAGGATCCTTGATCAATGTACAAAAGGAAAGTCAACAGTATGATATAAATTTGAAAAACTTGGCGAGAAAACGAGGTCACGAGTGTAAATTCTGAATGCACGTT